>MU007015.1:4270-95998 GCA_010583015.1 Tothia fuscella
AGGTGGCTGATTTCTTGCGATCATAGGCATCAAAAAAACGGCATTTATCGATAGTAGTATACTCTGTTCTTTTAGGAGAGCTAGGAGGCGTGGTTGGTGCCATAATTAAGATATTATGTTGAGATGAAAGGTGTTTGTTTATATGCCAAGTCTCTGCGCGCTAAATTCCTGCACACCCTGTGTCGAGTCTCTTGCGGCTGTATTCCGTCGACGTGCATCAGCCACACAAATCTGATTAGATAAGCTGGCCTTGTTCGGAGCAGGTACCCTGCTATTTAGTAGATCACGCTTATGCCTGCCAGAGTGAAGCATTAAAGCACCACTTTTTACAGTAAATACTATTAATATCCTATCTCAACGCTCGGAATATACTCGGTAGATATTTATCTATAGTATAAGTAATTTTTAGAGTAATTCGTCTTTTCCCTACTGTGCACGAAGCTCTCTGAATAATTACTACGTCTATGAGTAAAGGCAGATCGTGGTACTGCAGAGTGTAAAGAAGAGATTATAGAAAAATAAGACAGCCAAAATAAAGCGCATAGTTGAATATCTATAGGCCGAGATTATCTATTTTGCTAGCCATCTGTGCAATTTATTGTGTTGGATACCGAAATTCTTGTCCGATCACGCACGGTGTCCGGTGACGCACGGATAGATGTTAACCCAATTTCACTACACCCTCAGCCCTCTTTTACCTAAACCTAAGCCCATTCTCCTTCTCCCACTTCCAATCATGAGCAAGCACAACCTGCACGCCCATATCACCCAACTTCCTCAGCCTCCCCAAATGCTGCTCCGCAATTTCTTTAACCGCATGCGCACACTTCGTCCCACCCGCATCATCAGAATAAACCGAGATTTCTTTCTCCCCATTCAGAATCCTCACATCATGACACGAATCCCCACCAAGGTACATCCACTGTCCATCTTTCACTCTGACTAATAGATTGATATGACCGGCTAGATGACCTGGTGCATCCACGATGAATAATGAGCCATCGTTGAAGTAGTCATGCGTGTGGGGGAATGGTCCTAGTGGTTTCCAGTATGATTCATCTTCTTGGGAAGGGAGTTCTGTGGTAGGTTCTTTAGGAAGGAGATTTGAGTCAAAGTGTCCTTCTGGGTCTGTGGGGTATGATTTTGGTCCAGATAATAGTGCTGATGCCGTGGGTCCTATTATAAATTTTGTTTTTGTCCCAAAAGCTTTGGGATCGCCAATGTGATCATAGTGGAGGTGACTGAAAATTACAGTGTCGATGTCATCCTTTTCCACTCCTAATTTTTGCAATCCATCAAACACATCTTCCTCCACATCGATTTTAACAACTTCTTTTAGACGTTTTTGCACCGCGGGCGTGAAACAGGATATATCGTTTGGTAAACCGAGATCGAATATTATTTTCTTGCCTGATGGGTGGGAGAGGAGCCATGACATGGAGGGACAGGGTTGAATTTCTGATTTTGATGCCCCCTCTACGAACATATATAGGGGGAGATGTATATTTCCTGCTGGGAGGAGTTTTAGGTTTATTGTTGGTTGATCCGGGCCAGAAGACTTGGGGAGGGGATGTGGACCGAGCATATTGACTGATTGATCGATGAAGTTGTGAATGGAGATTCAGAGTTTTGAGTTCGTTGTCTCGTGATTTCCGAGTATGCTGTTGTCGTTGAAGCGTGGATGGAGTTTGGGTTGCGGAATGTAAGTTGCCGCCAATGGAGCTTACCCAAAGAGGGGCTTGAGCGGTGATGGAGATCACCTTGTACACCGACACCGGCGGGGTATTGGAAGCCGATACATGCTCAGAAAAAGAGATATTATCTTCAAATAAAGCCTCAAAAGTCTTCTGATATATTTGAAGTGCTCGAAAAGGAATTAGTACAAAATGTCCATCATCCAAAAAGATATCCCATACGAGGTCAGGCTGAGAGAGAATTGTATGATCATGTGAAAACGATCACTAACAAGTTACAGTTCAAAGATGCATCATTACTAGACACCCGCTCCTTTATAGGTGGAGAATGGGTCAATGGGTCAACAAACAAAACCTTTGCCGTTCTTGGTACATTCCAAAAATAATTCAGCCTAACAATCAAGGTCCCACTCTGATGGGATATTACAGACCCCGAGGACGACGAACTGATCTGCAACGTCGCAGACCTCACAAGAGAAGACACCAAACACGCTATAGAAGTAGCTCACAAGGCCTTCCTCACATACCGCAAAACACCCCCTCGGGAACGCCGCTGGCTCATCCGGAAATGGTCCGACATCATAAAAGCAAACCGAGAAGACCTCGCCGCAATATGCACACTCGAATTAGGCAAACCATACACAGAATCCTTAGTAACAGTAGATTACGGTACTTCCTTCCTAGATTGGTTTGAAACGAGGATAGAATCCCTAGGTGGGGAAACCATTCCAGCCGCTAGGGGCAATAACCGTATCGTTACTATTAGGCAGCCACAGGGTGTCGTTGCCGCTATTACTCCGTGGAATAGTCCAATTGCAATGATTACTAGGAAAATTGGTGCGGCGATTGCGGCGGGTAATACTGTCGTTTGTAAACCTGCTCCTGAGACGCCGCTTTGTGCTATTGCTCTGGGGAAGTTATTTGAAAGGGCTGGTTTTCCGAAGGGTGTATTTAATGTGGTTACTAGTTCTGCGGAGGGGAGTGCGGATATTGGAGCGGAGATGTGTGAGAATGTTTTGGTGAAGCATCTGAGTTTTACGGGGAGTACTCCTGTGGGGAAGTTTCTGAATGGAGAGTGCGCTAAGAGCATGAAGAGGACTAGTATGGAGTTGGGTGGTAATGCGCCATTCATTGTGTTTGAGGATGCGGATTTGGATGGCGCGGCTGAGGGATTGATCACGTCCAAATTTAGGAGTTCAGGACAGACGTGTGTTTGCGCGAACAGGATTCTGGTGCATCAGTCTGTGATTGGGAGGTTTAAGGGTGTTTTGCAGGAGAAATTAGGGAAGTCGTTGATATTGGGAAGTGTATGGGACAGAAAGACCAATTTCGGGCCTTTGTACTCCTCGAAAGCGGTCGAAAAGGTGAAGAGGCATCTGGAGGATGCGCAGTCGAGAGGAGCTGAATTAATCATGGGTGGCATTCCGAAGTCTGAGGAGGGCAAAGGCCCTAATTTCATCCCGCCGACTCTCCTCGTGCAACCAAAAGGCTCAGCATCAAGAGAGGAAATGGCATTTTCCAAAGAGGAAACATTCGGACCATTGGCTACACTACTTCCATTTGGTACGGAGGAGGAAGCTATCGAGTACTCGAACAACACTGAAGCAGGACTCGCTGCATATTTCTACACCCAAGATATGTCAAGGGTGTGGAGGGTAGCAGAGGCATTGGAAGTGGGAATGGTAGGTGTGAGGGTCGGCCTGGTAAGTGCGTGCGAGATGCCATTCGGTGGCGTGGGAGAAAGCGGTGCTGGCAGAGAAGGCGGCGGAAGCTGTTTGGAAGAGTACACAGAAGTGAAGGCCATTACTTTCGGATTATAAGAGGCAGTGATGGCTATTTTTATGGGTTGAGTTTGGTCCAGCAGGTTGGCAGTTACCTTCGAAGTTGGTGCCCAATATAGTACCAAAGGTCGCTCCAAAGTCGTTAGACCTGTCCTACGTTATTTCTGTTTATACTCTCCCACGAGAGCCTTGCTATTGTGATCAACCATCTCCGTACGGAGCCCCGCGCTCCACGGGATATCATGGGCCGAGGACCGCTGGGACCTGCATTTGGACCACGTGAGTGTCAAACAAGTATGGTCTTCAGAAGTAAACTGAAGGACACAAACGTTTAAGCCTTGAACGTTACTTGAACAAACAATCTCAACTTCAATCATGGGCCGCCTACAAGGAAAAGTAGCGCTCATTACAGGCGCCGGATCTGGATTTGGAGAAGGTATGGCCAAAGCCTTTACCAAAGAAGGTGCCAACGTGATTATTGCCGACATCGCCATTGAAGGAGGCAAACGAGTCGAATCAGAAATCGAGGCAGCGAAGTCAGAAGGCCATGGATCCGCAATGTTTCTAGAGTTTGATGTAACCAAGAAACAAGCTTGGGAAAAGGGGTTGGAATTAGCGAAAGAGAAGTTTGGGAAGTTGGATATAGTCTGTAATAATGCTGGAACGGTACGTGCTATTTGAAGAGAGGGAGAGCGCGCCAGAACTCTGACTGTAAGGAACAGACCTATCGAAAGAAGCCGAGCATTGATGTGACGGAAGATGAATTTGATAAGATCATTGCTGTCAATATCAAGAGCATATACCAAAGCGTGGTAGTGGTTATGCCTTACTTTGTTGAGCAGAAATATGGTGTTTACCTCAATACTTCCTCTGTTGCAGGAACCAGAGTTCGACCGGGTCAGGTTTTCTATGGAGGTACCAAGGGCTTTCTAAATACTGTTAGTAAACTTCTTCTTCCACAGAACTTCAAGACTCATACGCGTTCTAGATCACTCAGGGGTTAGCCGCGGAATATGGACCGGAAGGCGTGCGCGTCAATTCAATATGCCCATTGAGAGGAGCTACAGGATTACTGGAGATGTTTTCAGGTGTGCCTGATACACCAGAGGAACGAGCAAGATTCGCTCAATCGGTGCCTTTGGGGAGGATGTCCACCCCAGATGACATCTCTGCTGCTGCAATTTATCTTGCCAGTGATGAGGCAGCTTTTGTCAGTGGCGTGAATCTTCCAGTGGATGGTGGAAGGCTTGCTGTCTGATTGGCATGGTAATGATAAGTGAAATATAATCCTAAGATACGCGTATGTTGATGCTGTTTTGAGATGAAATCAATTTGCTAGATGCGGGTAAAGCCGGCACTGCCACATGTATCTTGCCAAGAGTGTGGCGCCTTGAAACGTCATCTATCACAGGTTACGAGCTATCCTTCTACATGTACATTTAGGCATATATCAATGGAAATTCTCGTCGGAAACCTGAATCCTAGTTCACGCATTCTCACAGTAACACCACAATGTCAGATCAACGTCCACATGGTCAGCAACAAGAAGGAGGATTAAACTCCAATCCTTGGGAAGGAGAACAGACACATTTACCTCATAACTACTCCTCAGTACCACCAGTCGGTGGTAATACACCCAATCCCTGGGATGAAGGAGGTCAGCAACATAATCGTCCTCAACAACCATATAACCAGAACACTTCGGATTCCTATCAGAATCAATACCAACAACATCAAGATCCATACCAAAATCATCCGCAACATCACCAAGATCCGTCACGCGCATATTCCTACCAACCACCACAAAATGCGCCGCCTCAACGACAGGAAGTGAGAACGGTAGATCTTGTGCCCGAAAACGAAAGAGGGGAGCAGTTTGAAACAATGCAGAATTATGAGATGCAGAAGAATAAGCCGGATAGTCAAGAGGATTTGGATGTGGCTACGCTGCAGAAGGAGTTTCCGGGCATGGATGGGAGTTTGATTGCTGCGATATATGGCGATTCGAAGAGCCTGGGAGCAACGAGAGAGCTTTTGCAAGCATTGGTGTAAGAAGTTATCATTTGTAGGTTCGTGGTATCGTGTTATGACTGATGAGAGCGTTTTGAATCGTTTTCAGATGCGTCCCATTCGATGCTCAATTAGATTCAGTATGTTTTGAGGTCTACCTACTTATTGGAACTATGAAAGCGCCCTTCAACTTGATAGGGACATATTGCTTGAGGCTGCCCCGAACAGGACTCTCGCCTCTTCCACGCGATCATGTAATAAGAGCTTGGCAGAACATATTTTCAATATTTGTCTCTTCTACTCACAACTCTCCAGTTCAGAAACGAACGTAATTATATTATTCAGAGCCTGAAGCCAGAAATAAGAGTATATTAATAAAATTGAATAATAGTATCGATACGGGTTACGAAGCGGAGACGACATCCTTAATTCCACATCTGTGCTTCCGGGGTCCGCGGAAAGATCCTGGTAGGTGATCTATCCCAAATTGAAAAGCTTATCATCTCCACAGCCTTAAAACAGTCTACAGCTCCCATTCACGAACATATCTTCAATAAACAAACCTAAGGATTTCAACCTCCTTTCTCTTCCATCTTCATTTTGTCTTAGAACTCGCCCTCCTGGTCGTATTTGGTAATCCTTGCAACTCACAAATCATTCACAATGTCTTGCCCCGACTGTTTCAAAGGAAGCGCCAAAGATGGAACCCCTACAGGCAAACTGACTACTCTTTACGGCAAAGCAGCCTACGTAGCTTCACCACCAAAGACGACATCACAATCCGCCATTATTTACCTACCTGATGCCTTCGGTTTCAAGTTCATCAACAATCAACTCTTAGCCGACACCTATGCGTCGTGACTGGGCATGAGAGTGATCGTCCCCGACATTATTCCAGGAGGCGGTATGCCAGCCTCTGTCCTTCCGAAGATGGATGTTGCTTTTGGCTCTGTCAAAATATGGGATATTGTGGGCAGATCAAAAGAATCGTCACCATCTTCAGAGTTTTGTTTGTCGCAATACCATTTGCGACCAAAGCGAAACCAGAAAAGGCTTTCCCTGGTATCCTCGAGTTCGCACGTGCTGTCAAGAAAGATCTGCCTGTAGGAGGGAAATTGGGCGTGAGTGGTTTTTGTTGGGGTGGCTTCTCATCAACAATGCTGTGCTTGGAGACGGCAGCGCCAGATTCGAAAGAGCGTCTTATTGAGGCGCAATTTTGCGCTCATCCCAGTGGTTTAGATTTACCGAGAGCGATTATTGATGCTGTTACTACCCACAAAGTCCCGTATTCGATGGCGGCGGCTCAGGAGGATATGATGTTGTCTTTGAAGAGCGTTGATGCTACTGAGGCAGCGCTGCGGCAACAGGCGGGCACTGGTGATGGCGAGAATGGGTACAACTATGAGATAGTTACGTATCCTAAATGTTCTCATGGATTTGCTGTAAGGGCGAAGCCGGATAGCGATGTTGAAACAGAGGCGGCTGGGAAGGCTTGTGAGCAGGCTATCTCGTGGTTTGGGAAATGGTTGTAATTTTTAGCAGTTGCAATTCCTTCTATCTATCTAGACCGGATAGATTGATCTGTGGTGAACCAATCATGGTCTCTCGCCATTTGTCCTGTAATAATGGAGTTTACATAATCCCTCTCCATATGGGTATCCGAAGCCAATGGCAACCAAGTTCGAATGGAAGCTCAGCAGTAACTACCTAAACCTCTAATTCCACAGCTTCAATCCTCCTTAGGCAATTTCCTAGCAACCCAATGTGCTAGCCTGTACTTAGCCTGAAGCATACTCTCTGGATCCTGAATGTATCCCGCTTCCTCCTTCAATATCTCCTGTTTTGTAACCTCAAATCCCATGCCTACCAAAAGGGCAAGAACTTCCTCATTCGAAAGCTCAATCTTTGGATCCCAGTCTCCACCAACATCGCTATCCAGACCTCCTTTCTTCCCACCCGTGGCCGACTCAACACGTGAGCGATTATCCTCATCAGTGTCGACGTCTCCTTCACGACGTCCACCTGGGCCAAGCTCGTAGCAGTTCCAGAGGAGGGGCCCAACATTGATCCATAAGCCGCCATCTTTGAGCACATGGTGGACTGTGCGGGCGTAGTCGAAGAAATTCTTGGCTGTATCTATGAAGAATACCGTGGCTACGGTGTCGTATGTTCCTGCAGTTTGGGCGGTGTTGAGATCTTTGGTGAAGTCTTTGGCACTCAGAGATAGACCCTTAGCGCTGAAAGTGAGAGTATCCGCTTCCAAGTCAAGATGCGGAGGACCTAAAAAGGAAGCTGGGCCTAGGTCTGGTACTTTTACATGGGCGAACTGATCGGACAGCTGAAGATGGCTGGAGAACTGAGTAGCAAATGGATAGAGAGTGAAGCCATCGGGATCACCATTTTCTACCTCCCCCGTGAGGTTGGGATCCGGTCTGGAGGTTTCCTGTTTGCCGTCTTTCTGGGAAAGTACGAAATTAGTAGCAAGAAGCTGGATGTAAGAAACATCGATTGCATCCACGCTGAAACCGGCGACAGCAAGATCGTATCCGAGGCGGGTAAGTCCTGCGCCGGGGATCAAGATGCGAACCTGTTCTCGATTGTCCTGATAGTGGGATTCTAGGTCTTCTCGTACTGGGGCATGGCATGCACTGCGCTCAGTCTTCCCCTCACAGGACCAGTCGCGCCTAAGAAGTCAGTCAAGATCCATCATCTAACAAGACAGCTCGACGTACCAGAACTGGCGAATAGTGGAACGCACGACAGCATGATCTGTTGGAGACGGAGCACTGCTTGGAATTGGATATGTTTTGTAATCCGTGTCAAGGTCTAGGACAGTCAGATTGAATCGAATAAGAAGGAAGATATCGGAATACATACTGTAGCTAAGAAAGAAAGTCTGAGAGAAGGATACAATAGCTTGAGCTAGTTGATCGTTCGAGAGGAGAGCCTTCTTCAAAGAAGTCTCTTTTTGATCCCAGAACGGACGCATCAGCTCAGCTGCCTTCGGGTCTTCCTTCTTGAGAATATCCAATAATGCATTGCGTGGTTCCAAGAAGTGCTTGGTTGTCATGTCATGGTAAGAACTGCCATAGACATCAGATGCGTACTCGCAAATAAAAGATGTCATGGAAGAAGAACTTACGTGAATGCAGCGAGGGCACAGGATACCTCATCCCATTGGATGCCCGGATTGCGATGTTGGTATTCTTTTGTCATGGTGCTGTTGTAGATTGTAAGAATGGTTGTAGGTAACGTGGGGTTTCGTAGTGTCTTTAGGGGATGTCTTTTTGGTGAAGAAAAGTTTGGCAAGCTAATTCCTAAGCATTTAAGGTGCTCATAACTTTTTGATATCAAAACCTTGCTCTTGTAACCCGTGACTGAGCAAACGCTATTATGGTGTGATGCCGACGCTGGCCGCAAGTCACTGGAATCATCTATGGACGTCATGTTGTTGGTGCAGAAGCCGTCAATCAGTATTCGGTAAGTTCCCTATCTTATCGCGAATAGACAATGATCTACGGCCCCTGAAATAATTAAGAGAGTTATAATGTAGGACATTGAACTTTTGAAGTAATAGGGAACAAAAAGAAAAACAAACTAAAATCTGGTGGTCTTTTGAGAGACCCTCCAGCTTACTTATCCAGACATTACCTCGAGTAGCTCATCGGCAACGTCGAACATGGATATCCAGCTCCGCTCCGGCTTGTAGAGACATTTAGACTAATGCACGTCTGGCGAACCAACTGATTCGTGCTGTAATTGATGCGAATAACTCTTCCCTACTCAACTCTAAAGCATCCCTTCAACAAGCGCTAAAACTTGACGTGAATATATAACTGCATAGCAAGACAGCGCCTTTAATGATAAATTCTTAACGCTTTGCCAAAGTGCAGACATGCACGAGGGAATGAGAAGAAGATGTACAAAGCCGAGTCATGGCGATGAAAGGCTTGCTAGGAAATACGAAAACGTTTGACTTATTCCTTCGGCATGTAGGAGAACGTCGGCTTGGAAAGGCTTCACTATCGCCTCGCTAGTCACATATGTTGTAAGCTGCCGCTGAAATGAGTGACTGCTTGATGTGAATAACGTAAAATGTGAAAAAGGCGGTCAAGGGAGGATTAAGTGACCTCGAGCTGAATGCTTTTTGACCTGGCCTTTCACATTCTGAATCGTGGCCGAATCCGCTAAACCCGCGCCTGCAGGCGGAGGGTAAGAGCTACCCATCAATAATCCATAGAAAATTGCTATTATCACTCCATGAACACCTTCGGCTGGGACTGGAGCTTCAAGTTTACATCAACACCTTACCGGTGCCCAAAATCCTTTATCCGGGTGCTTGCTGGGCTCGTTCAACATCACAAACTGATTTCAGCATACTGAGAACATTTCGTACACCTCAAATTCCAGAAACAATCACTACCAAGGTGTGACAGCTGTCAATCCTTTCCCCTGCCAAACGCAAGTCCTGTGTTAGGTGTGCATGGTTCGAAACTATCCTTAAGAAGCTTGAAACGTCTTGCTAAGGAATATATAGAAAGCAGACCCAGACGAACATTCATTCCCCAAGGCGATTCGCTGCAGAAATGCCGCGATTCACCTTCGAAAAATCGATCGATGAGAGTACGCAGAAGGCGATGAGGACGAAATATGAGCAGGAATTGTTGGAGCTGAGAAGAAAAACAGATCGGATTTCACAGTCAAGCGATGACACCCTAATCGATGAGCCACCCCCACCGCCAGAAGGCGCCAAGGCCTGGCTGTTCATGGTCTCCGCTTTCCTGATTGAGGCGCTTTTGTGGGGTAAGTTCCTTTTATTCCTATTCCATCTTGTATCTCTGATGTACTTTTTTGGGTCTTTCCATTCCTTCAAATCACCCTAAGCTGCGCAATTAGTTAGGGATGGCAGTCAACTTTTCTTCTCGAATACTTGCTATTCCTGCTGGAAAGACTGGCCTGCTTCGTACCTCCTTTCACGAGCTAATGACAGCTAGGATTTCCCATGTCTTTCGGAATATTTGCAGCGTACTACAAAGACCACGAAAATTTCCGAAATGATCGTTATATTCCCGTTATTGGGACTCTGACAACCGTAAGTCATGCAAGAAAGTTGGAATTCACAAGCATCACAATTGGACGCGCCGCTAGCCGCGTTGTACGCAACGATGCAAGCGGCACTGAAGTCGACCAGGATTTTGCGCATGTTAGTTTCTTTTCAGTTTGTTAACTTTGATTCGATTCTCCTCGCGCTCTGATTGTGGCCACAGTGCAAGCCGCTGGGACCCGTGAGATGTCGGTCTAAGGTTAGATATTTGATCTGAACTTCTGCACTTCAAACCCCTAGCATATGCCCAAAGAGTAGCGATTATTGCGCGTACTAATGAGACGTAGGGCATAGCATTTCTTGGGGCACCAATAGTAGTCCCAATAGCAGCCAGATATCATAGCAAACAAAGGCAGATGATATGGGCAGGGTGGGCTATTTGTGTCGCCAGTCTTATCGCTGCTAGCTTTGCAACCAAAGTATGGCATCTTCTCGTTGCTCAGGGCATAGCCTATGGCCTTGGCTTTCTCATCCTCTACTATGCGATGTTGAGTATGCTGAACGAATGGTTCGATGCCCGCCGTGGCCTCGCCTATGGTATACTATTTGGTGCTGCTGGTATCAGTGGCACCGGTCTTCCATTTCTCGTCCAAATACTTCTTACAAAATTCGGCTTTGCGGCTACTTTGAGAGCATATGCCGTCGCGCTGGTGCTCATCATAGGGCCAACGTTGCCGTTATGCCGGGGTAGACTAAGTAAAGTTCAGCGGTGTAAGGTCGAGTACAAGGTGCTCAAGAATCCGGTGCTTTGGGCTCTGTTGTTCTCGAATCTTTTCCAGGGACTGGCCTTCTTCCTACCTGGTATCTACTTGCCTAGTAAGTTCTACTGAAGCAAGCCCGGGATTTTGGATACCTGTTCTTCAAGAAAGATATGCGGATTCTGCTCAGTATGTCGACTGCCTCTTGTTGCATCATCCGAAGATGCTACAGGAGTACGCCAGCATACTGAAATCAATTCGGATGTTGATCTTGCTTTGAGATGATTCAGGCTTCTCACGCGGAACTCTTCTTTGGCTAATACCGGTGTAGCATATGCATACACCCTATCTATATCACCGGCCCGAGCAACACTGCTTCTTTGCTTGCTTAATGGGTCGCAGATCCTTGGACAGGTTCTATTGGGGTGGCTATCCGACTGGGTAAACTCATTTTTCCTCCTTGTGGTGTCCACACTAAGCTCTGCCATCATTGCGGGTCTATTGTGGTACATGGCTACAGGCTTCATGCATCTATTGGCATTCAGTATCCTATTCGGATTCTTCGCCGGAGGATACAGTGTTCTATGGCCGCGTTGGGCAAAGGTCCTCATCGATCACGAGCCCACTGAGCTCTGGATCTATGGTTTACTAGCCTTCCAGCGTGGGGTGGGCAATATCGCCGCCGGTCCCATCAGTGTTGCCTTGATCAAAATGACCGCCAAATTTGCCAAGGAAAACGAAGCGGCGTCCTTTCGGGCTCTGATCTACTTCGTCGTTATTACTTTAATCGTCTCGTCACTAGGAGCACTCAGTTACTTTTGCCCTCAGATACCGGCACAACACAAGAGATTCATTACACAAAGGAAGTGATGATGGGAATTTGGACACTTCGAAAACAGACGCAACACTCAATATTTTTTCAGCATACTCACGGCCCCTGTATACCTACGAACGACTGGACAACGGGGGCCGCCAGCCTCATGATCTGATCTAACGCTTTCGGCCACGTTCGATTTACAACGTTTCCCAACCATTGAATGTTCGATGGCCATCTCTTGCACAGTATTTGACGCGATCTCTCTTCATTCTTGCACATTCTTGACTCACTGCCTTCATTGTTTGTGTATAGTCAATATTATATCTTAATAGGCATATTTGAAATTTGGATCTTGCATTGGCAGGTCTTGGGTGGGCGGTTTTATGGTCACAAAAGTTTGCATTTGGGCGGTCGTTTGGGGTTTCTGGGACGGCCTGTTTGGTTCAGTAGGCCCAGAGCTTTAGTCACTATCAATGGTGTTCTTGACAAGTCTCTCGCACGGCTTCCATCTATTTCCATGTCTACGAAATCTGGATGCTGATAAATTGAACGGAGTGGTCAGGGGAACAATCGAATGAAGCTGGTCAGGCGACAATTTAATACCATAAATGCACCATTTCTGTCGTCCAGGGAATGAAACCTAGCGGCCTTCAGCCCTTGTCCAGAACTCTTCACCGATTTCTGGATAGCGGTTTGATTGGCACTGAAGATGGTCGGCTTCCGTATCTTCTTGTTTGTGCATCGATTATACCCTTTCCGAATCTACTCCTAGCTTCTTGATAAAATCAGTGGAAGTTGAAGCTCATCTTATTTTGTGATGACTCCGCGGGTAAACAGCACTAGTCCTAAATGGGGCACATACCGCCTACATTTGTGGGGGGCGGGTTGGGCTGAGATCAACCTCCCTAAACACTTCTGCCATCAACCTACACCTTCTCCTCTACCAATGATGCACATTTTAAAGATAGGCGCACATGATGTTCATTCAATAATTGTAGACTCTGATGAGCACATAATCAAGAGCCCGTGATCATCACTGCTGGAGTAGGAATTTTAGACTGCACGGACTGCGGTATCCCCGCATATAAAACTAGGCAACACAGTCCATCCTGTATATAAAGGTGAGCATACTCCCAATTTTTATCGTCGTCCCCTTTTCTATCTGCTTTTACGTCTTGCCTTTCCTGATCTCATCAATCTCAGAGCCAAGCCACATACTCTTGTCAACCAACTTTCTTTTCTACTTGTTCTTCTGCTTCATCAAAAAAATGTCGTCTTCAGGAAGTCTCCTGTCTGATACCCTTCGCTCGACCACCACCACCAAATTAGAGGAGCTGTCCAAGACGAGTACCCGTTTTGGAGAAAATCATTCTGCCCTCCTTGCTGCTCTCCAGCAGGAGCACGAACCAATTGAGAGAGTGTTCATTCTTGTCGATGGGTGCAAACCTGTTTCTCGGCCAAAAGCGTTGAAATACAGGGTCAAAGCAAAGACAGGAATGCTCGACTTGGACCCATAGTTAGTGGCAGCACCAACAATCCACGATTAGAAACAGATCTCAAAAATATAGAGAGGTTTTTGGAGCAAGCCAGATATGACCCATCTATATCTTCGAAACTCTTTCAGGAATGGGAAAATACTCTCTTGCAGCACCTTAGTGTTCAAAGTGCTAGGCTACGGTACGGCAAGCTCTATGGTCAACTGGTGGAAGAGTGGCTCAAATCTGAGGAAAAGCCAGTAAAGCCTTCTGGTGACGACGTCGACATGGCTGAGGCTTTCGAAGAAATCCCTTCTGCGAAAAGACTTGAAAGTCGAGCCGAATGGGAAAAGGTCGTGTTCGAACCAGCCAATCTTGACGTGGATGGCCTTAAAAAATACCTTGAGACCTTGACTGGGAAAAACGATGGCCAAAGGAAGGACGTTTTCAGGGCTTTTCAAGCTCTGCAAACACAAACTGGAGAATTTGAAGCAAGACTCTCCCGTCCACGCCAATTCGATAATCGGTCACTGCGTTGGACTATCAAAGGGCTTCTCGGTTCTGACCTGCTGACTGACGACAAACGTGCTGCTCTCAAAGACTTCGCTGAAAACTCGATCATTTTGTCCGAAATAGCGGATGTCCTCAACATGAGAATGTCTGCAATAGCGGGATGGTCATGGGGTGGGGATGTGTCTGTTGAACAACGTCGGCAACTGAATGGAACGTACAATATTCACCTGCACGAAGATTTGCTCCAAGCAATTTTTCTCCAACTCATCGGAGTCCAATGGGCTGTCTTCTTCAAGGAGGCATTCAAAGATCTTCGTCGCAAACGCGAGGTTTGCAAGTTGCCAGGCGCTGAAGTCTTTATTATAGACAGGAAACGACGCGAATACTACCTTGGACCCCAAATAACAGCGGGAAGTCTGCAGTCTAAGCGAAGGAGAATGCACCGCAGGCAGTATTTCATGTCTCAGCTTGTCGATAACGAGTATCAATAAGTAATCGACGATGAAGGAGACGTCGAAGCAGAGATTGAATCGTACGCTGTAGCTAGCTCAGGGCGTGCTAAACAAACGGCCAGGAAATCAACCGGTGGTAAAGCTCCTCGAAAACAGCTCGCATCTATGGCAGCTCGTAGCAGCGCACCAGCAGCTTACGACCCTGCAGCGTTCGATTCACAATCTCACAAACGGAAACGAGTCACAACTAAGGATGACGAAGATTCAGAGACTGAAGACGAGAACGATAGTATAGATGACTCAAAACACCCAATGGAGGCGAAGCAAACTCTTCTTCACTGCCTCTCTACCGAAGTTGCGATTAACACTCGTATTCATGGTGAGATTACAGCCATTCGCTCAGTGTTCGAGGGCTGGAATCCACTGTTACCCCATGCGACAATACCTACAGTAATGAAGTTCTTTGGAGTGTCTGATACTTGGCTCTCATTCTTCACAAAGTTTCTTGAAGCGCCACCAAAATTCGTGGATGAAGAAGCCTCTGCTACCAGGATTAGAAAACGCGGAACACCTGGTTCACACATACTTAGTGATGTTTTTGGAGAAGCTGTCTTGTTCTGGCTTGACTTTTCGGTCAACCAAAATACGGCTGGCGCACTTCTGTACCGGATGTGTGATGACTTCTGGTTCTGGTCCCCAGATCACGAAAAATGCGTCAAGGCGTGGAAGGCCGTCACCGATTTTACTGAAGTTATGGGCGTTTCCCTGAGTAGTTCTAAAACCGGAGCAGTACGAGTTTCAAAAAATTCTCATGCCACTACTAAGTTGGATCCATCCCTGCCCCAAGGACAAGGTGTCCGTTGGGGATTTCTATATCTAGATTCCAAGACTGGCCGCTTTGAGATTGACCAGGATAGCATCGACAAGCATATCGAAGAGCTTCGCCGCCAGCTACAAGGGAAAAAATGTGTATTCAGTTGGATCCAAGCGTGGAACACCTCCGCAGCGACATTTTTCACCAATAACTTTGGCAAGGCTGCTAATTGTTTTGGCAAAGAGCGCGTGGATAAGATGTTAGCAACACACGCATATGTTCACCGGGCAATTTTTGCATCTGAAGACGGCTTAATGGGCGGCAGTGTGGTCGAATACTTAAAAAAGATATTGTTGGAGCGGTTCGGCATCAAAGATATACCTGACGGCTTCTTCTTCTTCCCTACTGAGCTAGGTGGTCTCGACCTCAGAAGTCCCTTTGTCCCATTAATGCAGATTCGAAATGATGTCCTCACAAGTACGACAGTTCTGCTGGATGGATTCGAAGAAGCGGAAGAAAGGGCATATCGCGATGCGAAAAGAGCATTTGAAAAGGGAGATATTGCCGACCAACGGTACGATCTACATGATCCAGGCTGGACGCCAGCGAAAAATAAGAACGAATTCATGCCCTTTGATGAGTTCACCCGGTACAGAGAAGCGTTTGTCTATTGCTACGACCAAGAACTCGCCGACGTGTTCGACAAATTGTTGCAACGACCTAGCGAGCAATATATTGTATCAACGTCTAAGGTTGTAAATGGAGTCAATGCGCTAAGTGGACAAGGCAAACTAAATGGAATTACGGGTAATTGGTATGGCATAGATGCATATTGGAAATGGATTGCGCAAATGTATGGACCGGAGATAATTGACACGTTTGGCGGTATGAATATAGTTGATCCAGGTAGCCTGCCTATTGGAATGGTGAGCTTGTTCCGAGGGAAGAGAGTCGGATGGAATGACTGAACGATTTGACTTCTTGTCTTCTCTCCTTGGACGAGATGGAGTGGAGTAAGGCTTTTTTCCGTTTTGCTTTAGGCGTCTCAACAACATGATTTTTATGGGAATATATGGCTTTACTCCGCCGAGAACCCCTTCAGCTCATCCAAATTTATCTTCTTCAGAGCACTTTGTTCTGTTGCATCCAGTTGGACTCTTTTCATTATTAGAATGCAGTCGCGAAGTTAATAGGTATTTGGACTCACTTCGGTACACCGTTTTTACTTATCTTCCCGGCTTTGAATGCTTCCAAAGCCTCTAACCATCTCCCAGAGCAGAGACACCATTTGCATCCCTCAGTCAACCCCACAGGTCTCAGATCGTTGCCCTGAGATGCTGAATAGTCGAGAAATTCCTCCGTCACAATACCTAATATTGTCAATTAAATCTGTTCGACGAAGACGATGATCATAGAGTTTTGGGGCCTACCCGCCACGGAATGATTGCCCATATCAGCTGCTGACACGCGACAGTATCCATCTCGATGGAATCCAGTCAAAGGTTTCTTGCTAAAAAGCTGAAGCGTTTGTCCTAGGACATTTTTTGGTTCGTTGGTATTGCTATGGGTGGCCATATTTCGTGTGAATACTTTTCTTGTAAGGATAGCTCTTAGTATTCGCATTCTCGAATAAATGTAATATGAGGGGGGATTTGCAACTGTTAATCGATTTCAAAAAAGTCTAAGAGTAATAGTTACGACGGTGTTCGAAATGTATGACGTGCTTCCGACCAGTGAACGATGATCATTCCTAAGTTGAGTTTATAACTGAATTTCTGAGACCACTCACGTGCCACTCCCTCTCGTTGCTGTTTACTCGCGGGATGATACAGTATTCCTGGTGCTGAACCGTGTAAGTATTTATCAAATTTTATGCAATCACTAAAAGGTCGCCGCAGTCGAATAAGTATAAATACAGCGCTACCTTGGCGTCGCATACCTAGGATAGCTAATGCAGTAATGGATAAGACAAGCCATTGTGATTTTGGACGAAACCGTGGACGCAACGAAGCCATAAGATTTTCCCCTCGTCGATAGCTAAATTAACCCAGATTCTGGGTCATCGGTTTACAGCGTAGATTTGACTTTCAGAGCCTCCTGCTCCAATACTTTCTTTGACGCCTTTTCAGCATCTCTCCTTCCCTGTGCACTCTTCAACAACGCGTACAAACTCTGTAGCCTGGGCATCTCAACACCATGTCTCCTCGCAATCCTCACGGGGTTCCCGAGAATAACCTCCAGTTCCATCGGTCTTCCTGCTTCCCAATCAATAAGCATACTTGGCCTGCCACCCTTATTTCGCTCCGAACTCGTAAGAATAAGGTCTGGTTTTGCCAGTTTTTCTGGGAAAGGGGTGCCCAAAATAGCAGGAGCTGCTTTGAACACTTCATCCATACATCCCTTTAGATGCATTCGTAGTTCGGGGTCCATAACCATGTCTGCATTTCCTATTCCGCCGGATAGGACAGCTGAAGGGTTCATCGATGCATTTATGCAGATTTTGTGCCAGCGAACATGCTGATTGCTGATTTCGTCATAGAACTCCGCATCTCGTAGCTTGCCGTACTCTGTAAATAAATGAACCAATTCTTTCACGCACTGGTTCCCACGCTCATTCAATTGTTTAGCCTCCCAGGTTTTTCCCCCGAGACCATCAGAGTAAGTTCCCATGCTGATTCTCGTCCATCGATTCTGCCGTACTACCCCTTGGCTAATCTGTTCCGCGCTAATGATTGTCACCGCGCTTATGAGAGGATTGCTCGGGAAGCGAGCACGGTGAGGTTCTTCCACACCAACTCCATTCTGAATGAGGAGGATACATGTTTTGCCAGTCGGCGCCCGTTTTATCAAAGGCTCGATATCCATTGAATCGTCTGTTACGTCTGGCAGTGCTTTAATCGTAACTACGACGTAATCCCAGCCCTCTGCTGGTGCTTCCTTTGAGGTCGCGGCATCTGATATCGATGAGTAAACGGCTGCAGGTTTAAATTGATAATCTCCGAAGGTGTGTGTTTTCAGCGTTACTCCAGACTTAGCGATTATGCTGTAGTTGGAGCGGCAAACGAGAGAGACGTGTATGTTCGATGCAGGCTAGGACGATTAGATGCAGTTGTCGACGTTATGGTACATATCTCGTACGTGGTGAAGCCTTGACGCATAAAAACAGCCTACTGCTCCAGCTCCTACAAACAAGATGTGTATCGGTCTACAGCTATTATTGGTATATTCCATAATCATCCACAATTCGACACTAATTCACTGACTTTGATTCAGGTGCCATCTTATAAAACTCGGCGCTTTTTGAGGAGATGCAGTAAAGATTGTAAGGCCGCAGAACAACTCGTTCACTATTGCAATACACCAGGATCTTGGTAAGAATGGGATGAATAGGTGATGTTCGAGTTGTTCGCTACACGAAGATATCATCGTCAAGCACGATGACGGAATTAGAATTCCTGCTAACTCCGAGAAGCCTGAGCGCCTAAGGCACAATACTTCCACACCGCCAAAACTTTCCCGCTGGACTCTACGTATTGTTGTCCAAGTCCAACCAACTGAGTTCAGTTTAGATTCTATAGCTATATTCAATATTTGCCGTTATATGTGCAAACGTCTTTTCTCTTGAGGTCGAATAGATTTATTTAACTCATTCGGTTTAGATATTGCAAAGGTAGTTCTGATTCTACGCGGAACAAAAATCATGAATGTGGAAGTAAGCTCAGAATTCAATTCTGATACTGATGACGAGCAGAGCGATGAAGGCGATGGGTTTCGGTCTGAAGATGGTTCTGTCGCGTCTTTTGATTCTTATGCTGCCACTTTTGACCACGAAGCGCTCGAGACTGAAATTGATGAAGCCGTACAGAAATATTTGGATGAGCATCAAGTACCTGACTTTTCTTCGCTCACCGGCTACGAGAAATGCACATGGGCTCATAATGCTCAGGCGTATACAGCGTGGGTGAGTGAGATAACTAACAAAAACTACAACTACCGGCGACCAGAACCACTGCCTGGCCCATACCATAATATGGATCAGAATGGTGCCTGCATGGTCTCGATGAAACGGATTGGGGACTCCGCTCTACAAGGTTGCCCGTGGTGTGCTATTCTGCAGAAAGGATTCATGCACGCTGCAACCTTCAAGCCCGAGCCGTCTAAGAACGTCGAAATCTTCGATAGGCCTACAGAGGAATACTCAATTCGAGTCAAGCTCTCTCCTGGGTTTCCGATAGCTGTTCAGATGTGCGACAAGGCATTCAAGGCATCTTTTGACATTGTCGTAGATGTTGGTACGTCGCTTACTTCCATCCATTGCTCATCGCATGTTTCGTCTTTAGTCCTCGAGCTCTAACACCGAAACATGAGACAGGCTGTACGGCTACTGACGTGGCTACAAACTTGTGTGGGTACCAGAAGTTCGGCTTTCCGCGCGACATGACTTCCGATGATACTTTTGAGCAAGTTCGGGCCTGGCTCAATTCGTGCGTGGACACCCATCTAAAATGTGCAATCACGGAAGGGCTCAAGACCCTACCTTTCCGCGTCCTTGATGTTGACACATCCCTTGGACTCTCCACCATTAGACTTGTTGAAGGGAGTATATTGGAGGAGCCGTACGTTTGCCTAAGTCATTGCTGGGGCACCACCCCGAACCCTTCAAAGCTTCTCAAAGCGAACTTGAACGGGGTGAAACAGGATGGAATTGCTATTCCTTCGCTTCCAAAGACATTTGCTGATGCCGTAAACTTTACTCGGCGTATTGGCTTCCGTTACCTCTGGATTGACTCTTTGTGCATTGTGCAAGATGATGTCGAGGACTGGCAGATACAATCAGCCCAGATGGCATCCATCTATCATAACTCCACTCTCACTGTCGCTGCCTTACACGGCAAGGGCCACGGTGATGGATTATATTCCAAGTCCCAAGATCAAGCTCTGCTTGACATGTCCTCCTACGACATTCCTTTCTCAATTTACGCTATCAAATGCCAGGGGTACGAGTGTGGACACTATGATATGGAGCGAGCCTATCCTGGAAATCTAGTCTCTCGTGGTTGGGTCTATCAAGAGCGTATATTATCTCCCCGCGTCGTATACTTTGGAGTCAATGAGGTGGCTTGGGAGTGTATGACCAGTTTTGCCTGTGCATGCCAGCCAAAAATGGCTGGGTATAAAGAGGGCTCTAATTGGATGGGCTCCTCTGCCCATGTGAAGACATCCTTAGCGGAGGTCCAGCCCGAGGCGGAACTCGTACACGCCAGTAATACATGGCACGAGATGGTTGTAAAGTATAACCATCTCAGCCTATCGTTCCCCAAGGACAAGTTCGAGGCACTGTCCGGTCTAGTGTCTGAAATTTGGAAGTCACGTCCGGGTGATACCTATCTGGCAGGTCTGTGGCGGAATACGATTCTAGAAGATTTGGCGTGGCATCGCTCAGATTTGGGCGATGATCCTTTTGACTATATCAAAACCCTGCCAGTAGCTCTGGATTATTACGTTGCGCCGAGCTGGTCTTGGGCAGCGCTCTCCGGTGAGATTGTATTCATGAGTCACGACGATATCAGTTTTCCCGAGAAACAGCCCCGACTCGTCAATGTGGAGTGCGTCCCAGCTGGTAAGAATCCCAGAGGCCAAATCATATCAGCAACCCTCACTCTTCGTGCGCGCTTAGCACATGTCTCTCTATTCACCAATCCAGATGATGGGTCAGATCTTCCTTATAAGTTTGAACTTAGGGATGCAAAGGGAGAGGCATTGAAACATAAGTACTATTCAGGATGTAAAATCTACCCGGATTACCCCTATCACAGGCCATCAGATCAGACAGGCAGACGGCAACTGAAGAGTGGCGCACCTCTTATTTGCTTGTACGTTTACCAAGGCATGACTATCGAAGAGTGTTGGCTTCTTCTCTCAGCCTGCAACGATACTGAGGCAACATTCGAGCGGGTGGGTGTGGTGGTTTGTGACTTTGGGGTGGGCGAGTTTCACTCTCTTCTTGATCTCTTGGATGAGTACGAAACGGATGTCACGATTGTAGAGAGCGCGAAATCATATTCATGCTATGCACTAGTTGGACAATTATTCGTCATGCTGTCCAGCAAGCATGATGTTCGTCCTATCAGTAAAATTGACTACAATGGCCATCAGCTTCTATGCTGCCTCTCCGTTCCTCGCTTCCTCCCACGACGCTGCGTCTTCCCAAGCCATAACAACGTATACGGCACATTCAGCTACCGGCAGAAGCTCTCAAGATTTACGAGAATTATTTGTCGCCCCAGCGTTATAAGATGCCTGCCGTCAAATACGAAATGCAATTCCCGAATAAACCCAAACGCCATGCTTTCCGGGTATCTAACAGTATGTATTCCGACGCCAAAACAATTTCCAAAAATTCATCCAATTCGAATCACTATCTTCACCGCAAGCGCCCGTGCTTCTCGCACACTGCATGCCAAACAAGTGACACCAACCCTAGATATAAGTGCATGCTCTCCGTGCGATGAACACCAAGCCCGAGAAGCCAATTCAAGGACTGTGTCACCTCGAGCGTCAATAATCAATATTGATTTTTCGGTAGAAAGTTTGTCTATTGCGATAGCCAGATCATAGGTAGTAGTCAAAATCGTAGTCGCAGGGACTGTGCGATATGTTTGGGAGATATGAAGCGGATGAGCAGGTAGCGCACCGAGACTCGGTGCATCTCGGTTGCCCTTTAGAACCTGTAGTTTCTCGGCCGGGGGAGTCGTGCATGGAAAGGCGGAGATGAAGGTGATAAGATGATCTAATTTGATAAGAGGATGTCCCAGACCGAAACTGTCGCTTATGGATCCAGACGAGAAGCGGAGAGAAGCAGAAAATGAAGGCGTCGTGACGTCAACAAGATTGCTCTCGCGAACCAAATCTAGCTGCAGGCTACGGAAGCGTATCGACAGATTTCGGAGTTCTGTGCTATCTTGCGGCAGTGTAAAGTCTCCAGGCTTTGTGTCCTTGAGCTCGTTTCCGGCTAGGAAACTAGAGTCTGAAGCTACTGCATCCGCATCCTCGATCCTAGCCATACCCGTAGGTTCAACTGGAGTGCTCCTCACATCAACCCAGCTATCTTCAAATCCGGCCGGCACGACTGGTACAGAGATCCAGCCCATACACTCAGTGGCCCCTTGTGAGCATGCAAGAACTCTTCCCAGAATACAGGCTTTGCTCCACCAGCTGCGTCCCCTATAAAGGAAACCGCTGTAGAGATTGGCAGAGTCGCCAAGCGCAGTGATCGCAGTCGCATCATTTTCTAGTAGCGCAGAGATCAAAAAGTGAGAGATAGCCTCGCCAGGTAGTACAAGACCGCTCAGACAGGTTCGAGAAAGCCAGCCGCCGATTAAAGCTTTGGGTGCGGAAAGTAGTGAGCTATCAGATGGGGTGCCATTTGGACTGGCTTTGGTAGGTCTCAAAGTAGGCGAAGCGGGCTGCAGTTGAAGACTTCTTGCTGTGACGGATCGTGAAGCCTGCGGTCTTGTTTCGAAGTAACCACTGTTTCTGTAACTAGATGCCGGCGAGCCCAGGGGTGTTCCGTAGATACTTGGAGACGGAATAGAGAGAACATCTTCGTTTGCGCGCAGCGCTTCGATCAATTCCTTCTCCACAGATTCTGCATCCGGCCAGCACAGCATCTCAGCGAAATGAAAGAGCCCAGAGAGCTCTTGTTTCGGATTTCGAGGCAGAAACATTATGTCTACCTGGTCTTGCAAGGTGGTATGATCCAGTTGGGGGCTTGCCGATGAGAAAAATGCGAAACTTGACGAAGATGGTTGCTTCACCTGTTCCCTAGCCACAGTGATCCGTCTGACCTCGATATTGTCAAGAAATCGGCGAGCAAATCCCAAATCCCATTTCGTCTTTCTTGTTTCCAAGTCTCGAAAACTGTGGATCTCTTCTCCTGTTAGATGAAGCTTCTCGTTGACTTCTTCCGTGCTTAAGGAAGCAATAGCTTCTAGCCTGAGTAACAACTCACACGCCAATACTAGCTGCAGTAACAGAATATTACGGTCGTCTAAATAGTTAGCCTCATCTGGACAATTTGCTTCCTCTTGAAAGCTTGGATCTGTCCAGAGCGTTTGGCCCACGCGAATTCTCCATTCCACTTGACTGAAGTCGTACCAGATGGAGTTGAGCTTTAGGCTTTTTATTAGGGACTCAATCTGAACTTTAAGCCCGGTTGGATCTTGGGCGGTATTGTCAAATTTTGGAGGCATCAGCAATTGACTGAATAGACCTGAGTATAGTTCGCTCGCGGTCTGGTGATCCAAAATGTTGACCTTCCTCGCTCGTAAGTCCTGGTACACTTCGCTCAGCTCCACAAGTCGCTCCACAATGTGTTCCATGTCAAACTTGCGGATTCCCATTCTCTCAGCATTTACTTGTAGGAGAGCGTGATTTTGAAGCCTGTCAGACTCATCTTTATCGATATCAGTCACATCTTGATGTACTTGAAGAGAGTCTGCAATGCTTTCCTGTAGGAAATAATCAAAGCCAACGGTTCCAGGCTCATTTCCTTGGGCACTCAGCATGTTTGGGAGTTCTGCCACGCCAATATTGTACTGCACTGTAGATCCATCTCGATCATACGAACTGCCTGAGCGAGCGATGTGTTTTCGAAGAGTAGAAGCGGAGAATGCAGGATGTGCTAATGGTGGGCAATCGGCGACATCTCTGACCCCCAGACTGAAGTCCCATGGGAAAGAAGCTGCGGGCTTGGGCTGTCCGTGTTCTTGTCCTACCGAGAACTGCGGAGCGCCCGAGAATAAGCTTTGCACATCTTCCTTGCTCAGGTCATGGACGACTTGCGATTGCTGACTGCCCAATCCAGAATCCGCTACCTTCTTCCCTTCATTTACTCTGACATCTGTTTCTGAATTGGCGACTTCTGGAGCTAGGTGGGGCTCCTCGGTTGTCACTGTAGAATGCTTGTGGCTAACGATGCTGGGTACGACTTTTTCCTACTCGTGAGGTCAGCACTTGGATTTGTTACCAGGTCAAAATATTGAGTCGTACAGCAATGGGATCCTGTTGCAAATTCCGCATCCATTTCTTTGATTTGAACAATCCCAAAAGCGATTGTCGCTTTGATTTCTTTTCCGTAAAAGTATCATCTCGAGTCTCTTCGGGTTGCTTGTCATTTCTCCAGCCGAAAGGCATTGTTGTGCATGAGGAACTTGAAGAAGTTCCAACATGCTGTGTAAATTGAAATCATCCGAGAGGATGTTATGAAGAAGCAAGTTTGAGGGTCGTATACAAACAGGGCACTGATCCCTGCAAGATCTCTACCACGAGCTGCTATTCGTAATTATGCATTTGAGAGTGGAGACGCGCGCCGCGTCGTGCGCCATGCGTTATCCTTTTAGGCGTCACCAGAGGCTTGGCCTTGGTTGATTTGAAATTTCTCTACGAAGTACAGAGCGTACACGCTGCATTAGTGGCGCTGCAGTCACTTATTCGTCTTGTTAACGGATACAGTACGACCTGAGCGTACTTCGTCCCCAAAATTGTGGAAGAGGCCGAACCACGCCATACCAAAGCGGGTCATCGTGGGCTGGGTAACTGATATCGCAATGACTATATAGTATTTGTATCTTAACATCGGTTGACATTGAACATGTACTGAATTTGTTCTTGGGCAGGCTCTACAGGGATTAATAAACGCCACATTTTGGCACTGATCTCTTATTATCCATTTCTCGTACAAATAAACCTAAAATCGTATCTAACACAGATACAATCTTTGATTTCTGGCTAATACTAAGTTCACTAACCTTATCTTTCTCATACAGCACTAAGAATAAGATTTGTTGCCCATAATATAGATGTTAACAAAGCTCAAAGTTACGAGGCTGCCTAGTAGCCTGAGGTGCCAAAATGTGACGTTTATTTAGTCCCATGTAGAGGCAGGTGAACGCTTATCGGCTGTGAATTACAAAAAAGGATTGGATAGTTACTAATACAGGATATACATTTTATGTATGCTTTTATACTTCCTAAAAGAGTAAAGCGCCATCCGTACCGCCAAGCACTGACTTCTGCTTTTGGCGGGACTACGGGACCTACCTCATCACCCGCATCTGCAACACCACGACTTGATATACCTCCTCACAAAGCTCTACGCCCATTTCCCTACATATCTCATATGTGAAGGAACTGTCAGATAAACACTTACTCTTCACAACCCCCGAGATTACCCACGATGAAACCTTTCTTCTCCGCAATGAGCGCCTGGTCATGGTATATACATCCCCCCCCCCGGCCTTTTATAGATCATGTACTAATATCCTAATAGCATAGTAATATCTTGCTTCGCCATAGTGATTCTTTCGATACTGGGTTCGCTGTTTAGTGTACGTCCTTGTCCATCTACTTCGTCCCACCTCTCCCGGTTTCGCTCGTGATAAGATGTCTACGAACGCACAACGATTGGAGCTGGAGGGTATGAGACGAGAATACAGGCTAATAGATGAGGTGAACATAGTCAAATAACCACAGTATGATGGGTTCGACAGAAGACCCAAAGGATGGCAAGGCTGTTGCTGCGGCTGTGTTTGGTGCCGTGGCGGTTTATGGTGTAAGTCTTCTTCTGCCCGGCTTTACAACCTTTCTTCTTGATCGGAACGCTGATTTTCAATCCAGGGTTTTCTCATTTTCTGCGCAAGTCAAGCTTATTTACACATCCGGGAGAGCAAGCGTGGAGCCATTACACTATCATAGTAAAGAGCCAGTTGAAAGGGGATAGGAACAGGACACAAATGCGAACTCAATACTGTTGGAGGTTTTATTGGAATGGTCCAAGGCGTTTTTTGGTTGGATGTATATAGGTACATGTGGGTGTTTCTGACCATGAACTCAGAACGGTGATACTACCTTACAAATGCATAATTTATGTTCCAACTCAAGAAGACATATCTCGGCTAAATAGGGATTGCTTGAGCAACGTACAAAATCGAAAAAAGCCGTTGGAAAGGGACGCCTCACTCATATCCTAGTGACTGGCGTGGGTCGCCATAGGTACGAGATGCTCCAGGCCTGGGGAGAACTTTTACAATGCTTGGTGAAGGGCCCGAATCACAAGCCACGAACTCTGGCAGCTGGGGTGCTGTTTTCTCCTCGAAGCGGGATGTCGTTTGAGCCCACCAGTCATAGTCGCAACCCTTTCGTTATTTTCCAGCCGTGAGCGTAACTCTGGTTGCCGGAAATCAGGAGAGCTGAATGTGATACGAAATCACAGGAATTGATATTGCTATCCAACAAAAAGTCTGCAAACGCGCCACACCAAAAAAAGGTATACAGAACAGCCTCCACCATACGCAAAACCAAAAGGTATACAAAACAGCCTCCACCATACGCAAAAACATGATAATATCACAAGTCCTCATCTCTGAACCTACCGTTCGTCCCATTTGCAGCCCTCTCCTTGCCCATCCACCCTCCATCCTCTCCCACCTTAACAGTCAACCACGCCGCGACCAGCATGCAAACCCCTCCGAACCTCAAACACCAAGCCACACTATTATCCCCCGGCACACCCCTCGGCCTGGCCAACAGTTTAAAAATAAGCGAACTGACTAAAGTAGCCACGACCTGCGGCGCGGAAACGGCGACATTATGTATACCCAACACAACACCGGCTTGATCAGCCGCATCGTCTTCGCCAGAAACAAGGAGATTTGCCTCCGACGTGGGAGGCGCTTTGAGCAGACCACGGCGTATGGCGTCGCGTTTGGAGATTTCAGCTGCCATCAATGCGAAGGGGGCCCACTGAGTTAAGGACCAGGGTACACCGACGAAACCTACTAGAATCGTGGCGAGGGTGACGGAGTGAACAAAGAAGGTTAAAAACATGGTTATAGCAAAGACGATATGTGCTAGGAACCAAGCGCGTCGGAGGGTTAGGGTCCGGATTTGGAGTTTGCTTAGGAGGAAGAATGCAAAGGTTTGGGTACGTTGCAGGAGAGAAGGTTGATTTCGAAGGGGGAGACTTGATGTTGAGCCGGTAGGTGTGAGTGGGAAGCCAGGGGTCGAGGCAGAGGATGGTGAGGGGGGTTTGTAGGTCGGTGGGATGATGAAGGGGAGGAAGACGCTGGATAGGAATGTTGTTATGGCGAAGACGAGGAGGGCGGTTGTGCCGAGTCTTGTCCCTTTTTCCCAGATCTTGTCGATTTCATCTGCTGTCATATTTGGATTGGCTGCTAGGATTGGGTCGACGTATATTTCGCCGATGAAAGTCGTTGTGTAGAATAAGAACGGAAACCTGAAAATTGGTTAAGCAAGGAATTCGGGCACAGAGAGCTCTAGTTAAGACTCACCATCCCATCCAAGCAAAGAATTGTACCTGACAGATCTTGCTGATTTGTGGTGGCAAACGACGAACTGACTGCCACAAATCCCGGAAAAGTTCGAACACGCCGCCGGTTTTCACGGCAGGCTTGCCATAAAGGGTTGGATCACGTTCCGCGATAGAGGCGCTACTCACGCCTGCAGTGATGAACATTGATATTGCGGCTATCGCACACAGCACTTTGAATTGCGTGTGGCCAAAGAAGGGAAACAGAGCTGGAAGATTTAGCCCACCGCAGAACATGCCGATGATGTTCCCAAATCCAGAGATACGGGAGACCCATGCATTCGCTGATTCCTGCTGATGAGTGGGTGCACAATCGACGATGAATGCTCGAATTGCTGCTTGGACTGAGATAATTATCAGAGTGGGTTCAGGTTTTGGGTCTTCAAGCAATACTTACGGACGTTGATAGCAATATCCAGGACATATATAAACAAAACGGCAAAAAGCATAATGGTAATGGCCACCCCTCTAGACTGAGGATCTACCCCAAAGATGCTTAGAAAGCCACTGACGATTTCTCGGGTCCAAGCTAGTATCATAATGGCTACTATGGTCCCTAAGGCGCCTCCGAGAATGAAAGGCCGTCTCCTACCCCATTTGATCTGGCATCTGTCACTTTTGATACCGATGTATGGCTGTACGAGAACTCCAGTAAGCGGACCAGCAATCCATACGAGTGCCAACATAGCTTTGCTTAGTCCTAAAGAAAGCAGATAAGGCTATGCTATCGATTAGTCCTGCCTGATAGGTAATATCATGACCAGACTCACTGAGCCATTCGACATTTCCACACTCCATCCCATCTGCAATCTAAACACATATCAGCCTCCTTGCTCTTCAACACATAGGCTCATCCACTGCTCACCCAAGTGCTCCAAACGTCAGCAAGAACAAATACCAACTACTCTTCGTTTCTCGCCCCTCTCCCTGCCAGATGTCGTCATCGTCGTCGACATTTGAAATTTCCAGTGATGAGGGCTCGTCGTCATCTTCTGAGTCTGTTGCTTGAAGAAGAGGGGATATTTCATTGATGTCCCCGTCAGTGCTTCTCTTGCTGCTTGGAACTACATTGGAGTATGACGCTCTGCGGGGAAACGGGATGGGAGCGGGCATGGCTTTGTTGGAGGTCCTTTGAGATGTGTGTTATAGAATGATATTGAAGCGTATCATATCGCCATATTCATGTTTGTAGCAAATAGGAGGATAATTGTTTTTCGAGGTTGAAGTGAAAAGTCCGAATGACGCTGGTTTTTTGAGACAGCGGGGTCAGGTGGTGTGCTCTTCCTTGAAATTGGATAGTGGAGTATGTCAGACGTATTGCAAGTCCTTCGGTTACTGTGAGCACCTGCATAGCTCCTCGTCGTCTTCTTGAACTCACCGTTGGCAGTTGTGAGTATGTATACTGTCTTGAAGTTATGGTTCCAAAACCAAGGTCTTGAGCCCGAGTTCTTGGTATGTGGCCAATGAAAGGGTTAATAAGATGAGGTAAGTAGGGGAATTATCTTGAACAGGTAATCTAGAAAAGAGAAACGAGAACTGGAATCCAATCCCATTTAAATATCCAGAGTTAGGTGTTCTTGTTACTAGTATGGCAGGTACCTTTAGTACCGTACCCGGCGCATCGGTCCTCGACCCCATGATGGCGGAGGAGACCAGGAGCGTTACTGCGG
Source organism: Tothia fuscella (assembly GCA_010583015.1). Taxonomy (NCBI): domain Eukaryota; kingdom Fungi; phylum Ascomycota; class Dothideomycetes; order Venturiales; family Cylindrosympodiaceae; genus Tothia; species Tothia fuscella. Next base: position 33,687 of record MU007015.1, read on the forward strand.
AGCTCGACATGCCACAAAGTAACCGCAAGGCACAACGTCTTCAACGTCGCGTCTCCCATAACTTGTAGAACCAAACCCTAAAACTTGCTCTCAACTTCTCACACATATCTACTACAGCGCAGCTTGAGGCTCTTCTTTTCCCCGCATAACCTCTATCCCCACAATCCAAGCCGCTACCGCTTCGCCAACATACTCACTACCCTGCAGATTGCCGATCCATATTGCTTCAATACACGAAATCTGCATCGTGAGAGGCAGAACTTGAAGCAACCGATGCGGGGACAAGCCCCGATATAGGCCCAACATGGCAACAACCGTGGCTCTGGCCGCTATGAGCCTACTAAGTAGGTAGTCATGCAGATGTTCCCCCCCATGCTATGCCATGCGGTCCTAGAGGGGGTATGGAGCAAACAGAAAGTAGCGACATGCTGATGTGTATATGCAGAACGGGAGGTGTCCGATGCAGATCCAGACGGTGAGTCTTGAACTCTTCCTTCCTTCACTCACCACCATTCCATCTCAACTCGCTCGAAATCAAATGACCTGGCTTATACAAGAACATACAGAACCGAACGCCAGCCAAGCTGAGATATCGACATCATGGGCACTACTCATCCTTATAGTGCTGCTTATTGTAGCACTATTTGGGAGCTATATACTGCAGACGAGGAAGATACAGGCGGTACATGAGACGGTCATGTCTATCTTTGCTGGTATGTTGGTCAAAATCAGGGAAGCAGAAGGTTATGCGCCAGGATATGTGGAAATTAAGACGGATGTGGCTAGGAAGAGATATACACTGGATAAAGAATATCTGAAAAGCCGGCCGATGTCCACGAAGTTTAGATTAGAGAGGTGTCCTGGCGCATAACACCTGGCTTTCTCCATTGGGGACAAAGTTCCGGAAACTCTACTAACCAAACTTTAGGAATGGTAATCGGCCTGATATTACGACTGTCCGCCTCCAACGCCATCCTCAACAATGTCAGTTTCGACTATCAAATGTTTTTCAATCTTCTTCTCCCTCCCATCATCCTCGCTGCTGGTTATGAACTACACCAAGGCAACTTCTTTCGGAATATAGGCACCATTCTCACGTTCGCTTTTGCCGGGACCTTTATATCTGCGCTCGTACTTGGGATAATACTATTCATTTGGACTCGAATGAATCTGGATGGAGTCAGTATCAATTTCGTCGAGGCCATATCTATTGGCGCAACGCTCTCGGCTACAGATCCCGTCACGATTCTTGCTATATTCAATACCTACAAGGTAGACCCGAAGTTGTACACCATCATCTTTGGGGAATCGATATTGAACGATGCCATTGCTATCGTTTTATTTGAGACGGCGCAAAAATACAAGGAAGGTAGTGCGGACACTAAACTCACACCACTCGCTCTCTTTGAAAGCATAGGCGTCTTCCTGTTTGTATTCTTCGGAAGTTTGGTTATTGGATTGGCGATCGGCATGGGCACTTCGATATTCCTGAAATTCACGCATATCAGACGATTCCCAAAGACGGAAAGCTGCATAGTCATACTGATTGCGTATGCCACCTATTTCTTCTCTAACGCTATCCACATGTCCGGTCAGTCTACTCGTCTTCTACCCTTTCTTCTCACACTGACAATACAACAGGAATCGTGTCCCTTCTCTTCTGCGCAATTTGTATGAAACATTACGCCTACCACAACATGTCGCGCCGTACCCAACTCACCACCAAATTCGTCTTCCAAGTCACAGCCCAACTTTCCGAAAATTTCATCTTCATCTACCTAGGACTATCACTCTTCACCGAAGCAAGTCTCGTCTTCAAGCCTTTATTCATCCTCGTTACAGTCGTAGGAATCTGCGTTGCCAGGTGGTGTGCCGTGTTCCCGTTATCTAGACTCATAAATTGGGTCATCCGTTACCGAGCAAGAAGGGCAGGCAACCGAGAATCCGCAGAAGAGTTGCCATACTCCCATCAAGCCATGCTATTTTGGGCTGGATTACGCGGAGCTGTAGGCGTGGCTTTAGCAGCTGGTCTGACTGGACCGAATGGATATGTCCTTCGCGCAACGGTTCTAGTGGTGGTAGTACTTACCGTCATCATCTTTGGCGGCACTACAGCACGCATGCTCGAAATCCTCAAAATCCGCACTGGCGTAGTAGAAGAAATAGATTCCGACGACGAGTTCGATATTGAATATATCTCCAGCCGCGACAACGGAGTGTTCGCCCGTAATTCCGGCAAAGGGATCGGTCACGTCCCCCGCCCATCAGCGAACGGTTTTGCGCTCGGAGATCTAGGCGAAGCAAACGGCCATGCTAACGACAGAAACGGGACGTACACTTCTGGGAACCACTCCCCAAATAACGGGCCCTACGCACCCACGAGGCGCAATTCCAACAAGAACCTCCGCGCTCAAGAGGCAGCGGAGCAAGGGCTCCTTTCGCCCGCTGAGTCCGCCTCCATTGAATTTGAAGCCGACGAAGGAGACGAGGACTTGGACCTTCCACCAGCAGTGCGGAGACCACCACCGACGTCTGGGGCAGATACCCCCGTCTACCCTACAAGTGGACACAGAGCTGAGGATGCACCTGCGCAAACAAGACTAGGTGCTGCTACCGGTGCTATCAGCCAATTGATCACGGGGCTGAGTGAGGATCCGGCAGATGCATTTAGGATGATTGATGAGAATTTTATAAAGCCTAGGTTGTTGCTTGATCCTAATAGTGGGCATGGGAGTGGGCACAGTGGCGGGCATGGGGGTGGAGGTCATGGGAGTTGATGTTCGGGCTTCTTTGTCTCTTTTTGGATGTCTGCTGTTTTTAAATTGGGAGTTTGTGGGTTAAGCATCGTTAATGGCGTCCTCGAAGCGGAATTGAGTATGTCTGATAGATATGTAGGAATTGGTTTGGGGAATTGAAAGAGACTACTGCCGCTGGCTTTATAAAGGTCGGGAAAGAAAACGAGGAGCATTAAGTGAGATCGGCTCGTAATACTCACCCTACTTCGACACTTGCTGGATAGGTGGCCCCAGAGTCCATACTTCTTCGAGTCTGGTCTGTACGTACGAAAAGATATTGGCAGCGCCTTGATTATCGGCGTGTCGTGAGTTATCCGCAGCCAGGAACGTCCCATGGCATAGAGGTTCCCGAAACATAATACGTTTAGTTTCATTTCTCATTATCATTACTACCCTACTCTGGGGAGCCTAGAAAGGCTCGACGAATGCAGATGCTTGAGTCGCAAGATCAGAATGCATTACCTCTTTTCCGCCCCGCCTCATGAGCTGTACAAATCTTCCAGTATTGCCTTCACCAACGCCTAACACCATCATCAGCATATCTCCACCAACATAAAAACGAACTAGTTGCTTCAGGATGCTCGAAAAGAAAAGCAAAAATCGAACTCACCTGCATATCCTCCGCGGCCGCCCTCCCCGCCTCAAGAACCTCCTCATGATTCGCCCTCCCCATACTTAAAAAGTCATCAACATCAACCGCACTCATCCCGGACAACACCTCCGCATCCCCCCTCACCCCATTCTCAAGCACAGCTTTATTAGTAATAAGACTAAACGCCAGAACCCTAATCCCACAATGCCTCGCCACGATTATCTCCGGTACGGTGGACATTCCTACGACATCTGCCCCCAAAAGACGAAGCATACGGCACTCGGCGCGTGTCTCGTACGTGGGGCCAGCGACGAAGGCATAGATGCCTTCGTGGAGGGTGCGTGAGGGGGTGGGGTGGAGGGCGGACCAGGCATTGTGGGTTAGGCGGCGCAGGTGGAGGTTGTAGGCGTCGGAGAGGGGGGGGAAGCGGGGGCCGAATTGGGGGTCGTTGGGGCCAATTAGGGGGTTTATTCCTACGAGGCCGGCGAGGTTGAGATGCTAGATTTGTGGGGGGGTGGTGAGATAGGATGGTTTTGGAGGGATGTGGGGGCGTACGTCGTTCAGCATCACTATGTCCCCGACGGAGTAGATTTCGTTGAGGCCGCCTGCTGCGTTTGTGACTGTTCAAGTGTGAGGATTTGGTTCGGTTTATGTGGTTATTTAGGTGGAAACGAACCGATCATGGTGTCCACTCCTAATAGTTTACACACGCGTGTCGCGAATGTAACTTGTGCCATAGCATGGCCTTCGTAGAAGCTTTTATATGTGTGTGAGCAAGCTATCTCATATGCAGAGATAAATCAGAGCAATGCAGGTGTGACTGACTGCGCTCTGCCCACCAGTAGCATAACCGGCGTCTTTATCCTTCCAATTGTGCCAAAGACGAGTTTCCCCGCATGTCCTGGTACTAGATTTCTCCAAGCTCTTCATCAATAATGCATTCCTGAGAAGTACTTATTTTATACAGGTCAGAGATAAGACCTACCAGTACTGACAGCGAAACCCGGTACATCTTTATATGGGATTTCCACCCTAGGTTCTGGATTTATTGTATCTGCAAGACCGCCTAGTCCTGAACCGCATACTATCGCTACTTTTGGGTATTGAAGCTCTGAGGCGAGGGATTTTCGGAGGTGTTCTGCGGTAGCTTGGACGCGCTCGTAGAGGCCTGGTAGAGGCTCTGGATCTTCCATCATGCGATGGGTATAATCTGTGTACTCTTCTTCTCAAAGGCTTTAGCTGTGTATATAGTGAAGATATAAAGGTAAAAGTGTGGTGTTTGCCGAGTTAGGCAAGACTGACAGGGGTGGTATGAGCCGCAACTTTGACATCCAAAGGGTTTTTAGATCATCTGTCTTGCCATTCTTCCATCTACATATCACTGATGGCAGCCCCTATATGTTGGAGGTCGCCTTTGGCCCTTGCCAAACGATTAAAAGTATGTTTGTTTCCTTGAATTCGTATGAATATACTAAAGGAGATGCTAGATATCACCACCATCATCATCATCGAACCTACGAATACAACGGCCATGTCAGCGAGCGGGAATGGCAAGTCTTGCCCCGTCAACAGAGCCCGAGGCCTCGAATTCATCAAAATCACAAATGGCTGAGGTCGTCACTGCAAGAGAGGAGAGGAGATTAGCCAGACAGAAAGAGTAGGCATACTTGAGAGACTATCATGAAGAGCTATACTGATTTGAATATAGAAAGCAGGAAGAAGAAGAGTTTAAGCAATTACCACCGTAAGGCTTTCATATGTACTCTGAAATCCAGTTTTTAATCAATTGGACAGACACCTCCAAGCCCTCGACCCCCAAACCCGCAACACCATCCTCAGCATGCGCCTCCCCCGTTCCGTCCAAGCCATCTACCTCCGCCCCCTCCGCCGTACACCAACCTATGGCATCCCATCCTGCGACCTCCAACTCCGCTCCTACTCAGTCCGCAACCTAGAGTTCTTCGCCGACTTCGCCATGCGCGCAGCCTACTACCTCAACCTCGCCGCAAAGGGACCAATCCCCCTCCCCCAAATAACAGAACGCTGGACCGTCCCCCGCGGCAACTTCATCCACAAGAAATCGCAAGAAAACTTTGAGAGGAAAACTTTACGGAGGTTGATACAAATTCAAGATGGGCATCCTACGGTTGTGCAGTGTTGGTTGGGGTATTTGGAGAGGAAGGCGTATCATGGTATTGGGATGAAGGCTAATGTTTGGGATTTTGAGGGGTTGGATGTTGTGGGGAGGATGGAGGAGGAGGGAGATAGGTTGGATAGGGAGATGGAGGTTCATTGGAGTAATTTTGGTGTGAGGGCCAATGCGGCGACGGAGGAGAGTTTGGAGAAGTTGCTTGGGGAGAAGGCCTTTTCGAGGCAGATTCGGCCGATGGAGGAGTTTATTAGGGACCCTGTTGAGGTGAACAGGAGCTGAGCGGGGTTGTACGTTATGGGAAATTCAATGTGTATAAAATGTGAGTATATATGATTGGAGCTTTTGAATTTTGACTCTAGAATAGGTTTTATGGGTTTGGGTCTGAATCGCTAATCTAAAGGTGTATCAAATCAAGAGCACTCTAACTGCCCCTATTCCTCACTCACTCCAAACTCAACAAATCAAGCCTCTCATTCCTATGCCAAACAACCTGCCCCGTACTCTTCCTTTTAATAGACTTTATCCTCGACTGCGGAATAAAACTCTCATCAGTACTCTCCCCAGTAAGCACATCCACATCCCTCTCCATTAACCCATCAAATCGATCTTCATACACAATAGCATAATCTGTCACATCAAGACTCTTATCCCATCTGATGCGGTTAATTTGCTCTTGCACTGGTTTGAGGGTTTCTCCAACGGGAACGTGACCTTCTGGTGTTGGTGGAGTTATTGATTCGGTGGTGGTAAGTAAGTCTGTAGCGTCGTGTCCGTCTGGGAAAGAGTCTGGGGTGAAGAAGAGGGGTGCTTGTGTTGTTGGTATGGAGGGGTATATCCATTGGTCCATTTGTAGGAGGCCCAATTGTTGTTTTGTTACTGTGTGTGTTGAGAGAGCTGGAAGTGGATCATAATCCTTGAAGTCGATATTTCGAGTTCGAATTTCTTTCTCCTCATCCGCGATGCATTGTCTCGCTTTCTCACTAATTTCTTCGTCAAGTGGTCCATCAAGAGCGATCAGGTAACATCCACGATCTTGCTCCGCTTCCTTCGATATCAAAGCATCAAATTGCGATACTACGAACAGGCTTGGCCAGAGGACTGTCTTGGTTTTTGTGGTAACAGAGACGTTGGCAGCTAGATTATTCATGTTGTTGAAAAGGGATTTGAGCAGGAAATGCGGATCTTCTGTTGCTAACTGCTTGCAGCTTATGTCAATGCGGATGTAATGGGTGTAGTCATGAACGAAGACGAGACTCCGGTTAATGATTGCTTTGTCCATTCTTGGTTTGGGTTCGATAGGGCCCACGGTCCTGGGAGTGGAAGATTTCGCAACAGGGTTGGTTTTTGAAGCATTTAGACTTGGTTGGAGTTGGCGGGCATGTAGACGGGATTGAGACATTGTTGCTGAAGTTGATGTGGGGTGCTTTTTCGATGTGGAAATGTTGTGTGCTCCTGGTGGATGAAGTATCAAAAGAGCGCTGGGATCTAGGAGCAAAGCAGGTGCAATTGATATCTGTGAATTGGGACCGTTTCAATGGCAAAAGTTGCCAAAAATGGAAAGTAAGAAAGTGGAAAAAAAGATGAACGTTCGATCCCGCAGTTGAAAGATTGCGGATTTGAAGTTAGGAATTCGCAGACACTTTACCTTTTCTACTTGAACAGTTATATGGACGAACCTGCACTGCCTCCGTCGTGCTTGCAGCCCCCATCAAAGGTGACTCATGTGACTCAGTACTATACAAAACGCCTAGCTTTCATTGGGGACCCATAAATAGCGAATTAAAATCATTCAGACCGGCGGGCTATGGGATTTGGAGTCATAGTTACGGTGATATTCTTAGTCTTAGATACTTCCATCTCACTAAGGTTCTAGCAGCACGCACCACACTGTGGCAGTTAGCAGTCCGCACCTCAAATTTATTGAAGCCTGTCTACTATTTCTGTATGTCCTACTCCTCTTGGTAACTCAAAAATACACTTAGAAAATTCCTCATTTTCTTATTCGTCTCTTTTGCATAAGAAACACGATCATCCAAGGATCGTCAACGGGTTCGTGCTAGGAATAAATAGCCTCGCACCAGCCAAGCACCCGATGAAGACAAGCACGGTCAAGACCCGTTCGGCTCGTTGGCCAAAGTCCCTCCCTTCCGAATGCTGGGGTCATTGGTCAGGGAAATTTAATTGCTTCCCTAGCCGTTCCTCGGCTTGACAAGAGAATTAGTCCTGAAATTCCCGGGGAGGACCAAGGGGAAGTGAGGGCGTGCCCCCTACCCATAGTGAAGCACGTTGCCCGCAATGCAAAGATGCAACAGCCCTGAACTGGAGCAAAGAGCAAGACGACGCTGTGTCATGAGAGCATAGCATGGACGAATGCGAGTGGGCAGTTCTGCGCCACGAACACAAGCGAGATGTTTGGTGAGCGGTATGCATGTCATGGAAGTTGGAAGGAATGTGTCAGCTTTTCAAGCTTCCATTTGGCTTCGATTTTCCTTCTCGAAGGCGGCATGGAGGGACGCCATGTGCTCGCAAGCTTCTGACGATTTTGTGCACCGACACGGACCCTCTCCCCTCAACCGTTCCTCGCCCATACAATCATCATCGAGCTCGTCTGCGTGAAACACGCTTCTTTGCATTCCCCTGCGTCAAATCTCTCCATCCAGCAACATTTCAGATCGCTTCTGGATCCCTCTACTGTGTACAGTGTGTTTGCTTCATTGTGCTGTTTCCATTGCATTATCGCTGCTCGCCATCGTTTATTCATTCCTCTTTGTTCGAGCTTCCTGGTCACCCTTCTGACGCGCACCCGGAGTTGAACTTCGCCCATGTCATGAGAAGCTCATACTCAATCGAAACCGTCTTGGCAGCATTATTCCAGTACCAAAGCAGCAAGGCCGCAGGTGCCGTTGTCGAATACGAGCTAGCAAAACGCCTTGTAGAGACCATGTCTTCGATGCTCTAAAGAATTGTTTGCTACGACGATATTTGGGCTATACATCAATACCCAACCCACTACATACCCCACGTCAGCTGGACGCGCCGTATCTTAACTGTTTGCCTCATTGAGTTTTCTGTCGGTCTTATAGCAAATTGACACCATGCGTCGTTACAGTCGGCCAGGTGCCGGGGGCACAATGTACGCTCACAAGATGAACGGGGCAGCCATACCGGACCCAATATCTCTCATACGTTCCTTCGACTCCGAGACGATACATACGCGGCCAGTCCGCCCTTCACCTCTCTCCGCGTCCACCATTCAGGGTCTCCCTCTGGATCTGATTGATAGACTTCGTTCTTTTCCTCTTTTTCAATCCGCACCAGATTCCTTTCTCGCCGCAATCGGCTCACAACTCAGGCCGCAATTACATAATCCGCACGATTACATCTTGACAGAGGGTGACGAAGCAAAGGCTATGTACTGGCTCGTGCGGGGTTCACTTAGAGTTACCTCTAGAGATGGAGAAAGCACATACGCCGAACTCAAACCAGGTGCATTTTTTGGTGAAATTGGTATTCTGATGGATATACCACGCACAGCAACAATTGTGGCTAAACTAAAATCCCTCGTCGTTCGGCTCAACAAAGAAGATTTACAAAAAGTACTTCCAAACTATCCCGACGTGGAGCGCGCTATACGGGATGAGGCTACGGAACGCCTCACAATTCTGGAAAGAAAAAAGAGAGAGAGTGGACACTCCAAAAGTGGTAGTACTGGTTCAGGATATCAAAGAGGTGGTAAAAGACCACGATCGGATGGAGATGTTATAATGGCTGAGATGGGAATGCTGAAAGACGGAGAAGTTGTTAGTGCGAAGAAGAGAAAGTCACCCAGTCCAAGTCTTGCAGAGACGCTTCAAACGAGTGCTCTCGGAAGTGGCATGGTGAATGTGCGCACCCTTTTGAAAGAGCTCCCGCTTTTCGCAACACTTCCTCCCGAGATCCTCCATTTCATCGGCCTCAATGCTCAGCCGCGGAACTATCCACCATTCACGGAGATTCTGAAGCAGGGCTCGACTGGACGGGATGTTTTCTTCATAGTTCGAGGAGACGTGGAGGTCATCAACGAGATGCCGCTCATGGTTAATGGCGGCAACGCTGGATTCACTGCTGAGAGAAGCAAAGTCGATACGGTCGTCAAAGCACGTTTAAAGCCTGGACAGTATTTTGGAGAGGTTGTGAGTCTGTCGTTAGCAAAACGCCGCACTGCGACAGTCCGGTCCGTCTCTTCTGTAGAATGCCTCATAATCAGTGGCAAAACTTTAGATGAGTTGTGGGAGAGGTGCAGTCCTGACTTACGTCGGCAAGTCGAACGCACTGCTAGAGAACGTTTAGAGACGACGAAGGATCAAAATGAGAACGATGTCTCCATGGCAGATGCTGATAGTCCGCCGTCGATTGGACGATTAGATTTGGATGATGTTCCAGCACCTCCGCTTCCGAGAGTGACATTTACGGCGGACGTTAATGGCCGCCTTGATGAACGACCTTCTGTCGAATCTTGCGACCCTGATCCGTATCTTAATATCGATCTGGAAAATGTTCGATCAAGATCGCGGAGAGGTTCTCTAGCACCACCTTCTCCATCATCTTCCTCTCCACCATCTGAACCAGCACATGGCGAACCACCGAAATCACCACTCAAGCTCAACGGCCTAAACGGTCACCACCTCTTTTCTATGCCCTCCTTGGCATTCCGATCAGAACCCAGTTCTCCGATGAGAAGATTATTTTTCTCTAACAAACGTCCAAAGATTGCAAAAGGTCGCGATCAGGACACGATCGGCATCTTCCCCGACGCCATTCTCACAAACATATTCTCATATCTCGATATTCATGAATTAATGAAATTACGCGGCGTTTCAATTCATTGGATGAAATTACTCACGTCCAGCCCTGACATTATGCATTTTCTGGACCTCAGCGCATACAACCGTTGGGTCACCGACGAGATCCTGAGGGACATCATTTGCCCATTTGTCGGTACTAGGCCTCAATATATCGACATCAGCAATTGCTTCCACGTTACAGATGAGGGGTTCATGGCCTTAGCTACGACGTGCGCTGGCAGTGTCAAGTCTTGGAGGATGAAGAGCGTGTGGGATGTCACGGGTCAGGCAGTCCTCGATATGGTCAACAAAGCAAATGGGCTTGAGGATGTGGATCTCAGCAATTGTCGAAAGGTCGGAGACAACTTACTTGCAAGGGTCGTTGGTTGGGTCGTCCCGGAATCTTCTCCAGCAATGTTGCAACAACAGCAAAATCAGCAGGCTGCAAATCGGCGCGCAGGCAAAGCAAATCAACAACAACAAGCTGCTCCTGGTACAATTGTCGGTTGCCCGAAACTCAAGCGACTGACACTTTCGTACTGCAAACATATTACCGATCGGTCGATGGCTCACATTGCTGTCCACGCGTCTTCGCGCATTGAACAGATGGACCTCACTCGCTGCACAACCATCAGTGATGGCGGGTTTCAACATTGGAGTATTTATACATTTCCTCGGCTGAGGAAATTGATCCTTGCTGATTGTACATATTTGACTGATCACGCTATCGTGTGCTTGACTAATGCGGCCAAGGGCCTGCAGGAGCTGGATCTGGTAAGTTCTATATCCATTGCGCACCTGGCATTTGAAAGTGCTAACTATCTGCCCAGTCGTTCTGTTGCGCCCTCTCGGATACAGCAACCGAAGTTCTCGCACTTGGCTGCCCAAACCTAACGCACCTTAATCTTGCATTCTGTGGATCTGCCGTCTCGGATGGTTCACTCCGCTCCATCGGTCTCCATTTACTCGAGCTCAAATCGCTAAGTGTGCGAGGTTGTGTCCGTGTTACCGGCGTGGGTGTCGAGGCGGTCGTAGATGGTTGCACCAAACTCGAACACTTTGATGTTTCTCAGTGTCGAAATCTACAGAACTGGTTTGACGCTGGTGGGGTTGACAGAGTGAATATGCAGATTTCACTAGGACTGGCTGTAGGGAGTGGTGGTAGAAAGGCGGTGAAGTTCGATACAGTAGCTGATGGACGGTGGAGATCTGGAAGGTGATACGGCAGTCGGGGCGGGAGTTTTCATGATATGACTGATGAATGTTAATGATTTGAGAAGAGTTGGATGTTGCATCGTGTGTATGGAGTTGGAATTGAATCTGGGAGTTGAGTTGACATATCCATGATACCTAATGTTTCTTGTTTTTGTTTCTGTACTTCTGGATGCCTTTTCGTTGGACGTCGGTTTCGACGGTGGGGCTTCTCGTGTGTAGAGAATGTCTTTTTATGTGAAATATTTCTATTCTTATACTACACTCTCGTAACATTTTGCTACTTTTAGACTAGATGCGTCAACTGTGAAAATTTTGGAGTTATAAGATCAGTCGACAAGGCTGATGGCTAGGCTAGACGCTCCCCTCTGTAGCACCTAGCCAGCCAGGATTTGGTCAACCACAATTCGTGAATTGCCAAACGAGACAGATTTCATCACTCGTCTCCGATATCAATAGTGGTGCGTTCCAATCTAATTTTCATGTTGCACACGACCTGACGAAGTGCTGTGACGTCATTTGCTAACAGAACAACGGAATCAATCTTCTTGAAGTGGAGCTCTAATCTTGCTTTCTACATAAACAACCAAACACTGGGATACCTGAATTGAAGATATATATTCCTGTAGACTACAAAACCATCTACACCAACTGTGGCATTTTCACCAAAGCCAAAAAGAACACAACACAACTTTCGTTAAAAGAAGCTTGAAAGCCACGCATCATCTTCCTACGCGCTCAACAACCTTACCATACAACTCGCGACAATGGGCCGTCGCGACAATTTGATCAGTCGATCCATACTCAAGGCCCTCTTTCGAGATTCTAATACCGACAAGAGGACGGTGCTAAGTCGCGTGATCGCATTCTTTACCATCTTTCAGCTCCGTCTGGCACGGTACAAAGATGAATTATTCACGAAACTTCGAGACGATGTTTGGGAGATGGATGAGGATGAATATAGAGAGTCGTTTCGTGGGCAGGACAAACATGGCAAATTGAAATCTGTAGGAGATTTGGGATATTCTGGTTCGGTGTGTATTGCATTTTTCGATATTGGGGTGTGTACAAATTTATTAATATATGTAGACTTTCTTCACCACCCCAAATGGCAAATTCCTCATCAAATCACTACCGCGGCCTTCAGAATACACCTATTTCGCACATGATCTCCTTGAACCATATAATGAGCATATGCAAAAACACCCAACTTCCCTGCTTGTTCGCATCACTGATTTCCTCTACTCGCCATATCTCACACTGGGGAGTCTTCTGAGCTTCGCTCCAGCTTGTCACATCGTAATGGAGAATATACTGTTTGGCAAAGACGGCGATATACGAGGTGATGAATGGGAGACGTACGACTTGAAACCCATTAGTTACTTCTATCCGGAGCGAGACCTTGCGGGAGGTCATCTCGCATCCGATAGTGTCAAGGAGAGACTTGTGGATAAGTTTGAGGATAAGGTGCGCATCACTGAAGCACACAAGATCGAGTTATTGGAAGCTTTACAAGAAGATACGAAACTGCTCGAGCAATTCAATGCTGTGGACTACTCTCTTTTCCTTGTCCGATATCCAGCCGAGTCAAAGGATGTGCCAAATGTCACTTCACATGCTTCTCCATGGCGGACTGGTATCCCCTCCGCTGATGGGAAATGGATATATCGCGCCGTCATATTGGATTTCTTTTGGGCGAAGCATAAGCTTCAGGCAAAAGCTATGACAGCCTTGATCAATAGCTTCAACTTTTTTGCGAGGAAAGGTCCCATGTCGTTGACTACGGACTCGAAGGAATATAGAGACAGGTTTCTCCATATGGTGGAGGGCTTCATGGAAGTCCAGGACGAGTGAGGGAGCATCTCGGGCAGTACTGGCATAGTCATTTTGGAGTTTCGGGTTTCCTTCGATATACCCATTTGCGGTTGCTCTTTATTGAGAGGCTGTTTCTCTAGAGTAAGAAGTACACAGCAGCACATCTCACATGATATCTTTATGCCGATAGTCACTGCCCAAAGCACAAATGGCGTGCCCCAAATTTTATACAGGTAAGACTTATTTGCTTGGCCTATCGTTCGACTCATGCATCTGCATCATGCACCGCAGCCGTTGCAACTACCGAAAAACCGCCGAGCCCTGGTTCCTGAATATCAATCTTCTAGAAGTCGAAACACCGTTTCGAAAGTTTTTTGACATCCTGTCTAAAAAACTTGACCAGCAATGGATCGGTATTGGGAATCCAAAATTCTCCGCTGGAACCCCCGTACATAATATCAATGGTCAGGGTGTATCCATATCTACCTACTGGGGAGCCGTATCGGGTTCAGCTAGACGAATACTGCAACGCCATTGGTGCACCCTCACCAACCACCAAAAAAGGGGTCTTTGACAACCCACATTCGTACTGAGAGGAGATCACCTCTGCATAACCCGCAGGTCAAGCCTTGGGGAAGCGAGTGCACTTGTCATTCACCAGCCTTGGCCGTTTGACCAGATATAATAAGAAATAATTGTGGGGTTTGGTTACGAACTTCCCAGCCTGCGCGCTCCCAAGAAAGTTTATACATAAAGTGTTTATCTTCGCTGTCAGCCGTCCACACTTTCCTTCTTTCAAGTCCCATTATCTCCGTAATCCACTTGAGATAAACACTCACCCGTGCCTTACACACTAAAACACATAACAAATCCTCGAAACCACAACTCACCATGGCACCAACAACCACAGTCTCCACCCCCCTTCCCGCAGGCATCACACCCGAACAAGTACTCCGCGTCCTCCACAACCACGAACTCTTCATAAAAGCCACATCCCCCTCCCTCATCTCCCAAAAGCTCCTCTCCGGCACCCCCGAAATCGGCTCCCCCTGCGTCTTCGACATCACCGACAAGAAGCCCATCGGCCAAACCACCTACAAATTAACCCTCACAAATCAACCCGACGGCATTGACAATTTGGTGAATGCGAAACCGCCGGTTGGGACACTGACTATTACTGGCACGTGGAGGGTTGTGGATGGGCAACTGAGGGAGGAGGTTATTATTGATACTAATATGCTTATGAAGAAGATGGTTAAGGGGAATGTGGAGAAGACGCATCCGGAGCAGCATTTGGCTATTTTGAAGGAGGCTTCTGCGGCGGTCTAGGGGGGGATGGTATAGAGGAGGGTAGTTTTTGCGTGTGGTAATGGCATAGTTTTTTGTCCTGGAGAATTGGGGTAATTTGTAATGGACAACGGTTATTTTGAGTTATAACCTATCATTTTTTAACAAGCTCTTCTTGACTTCGTTTTGCTGAATAAGTTCGCTACCTACTGGGGAGCCTACAGTATATCACATAGCGTAAATGTTGTTCTGCCCACAAGGTTGAGCTCATCAAACTTGGCGCTTCTCCAGCCCTCGCAAGGCTCCAGATCAGCCTCTCGCTTCCTTGCGCAGATTACTGGCACTCGACACGCTCAACCTCAAGGAAAACATTAAGATAGCCAGGCTTTCAGATGTTGGTATCTCCTCTCAGTACTAAGCATGCTGACTCTCCCTGCTGTTGGTTGACTCAGCGTTACTCTCTACTGTTGTCGCATCTCTGCAGTCATCTTTCGAAGTCTCACCCTCATATCGGCGTACATGCAACCCACTTTCATATTCTAAGTGGCGATGCCTACATATCCACCAGATCTTTACTTCCTTGAAAAACGAGCTTTCACATTCGAAACAAACCCCCACATTCTTATTGTGGGTCTGGATATCGGTGAGAATGGCGAATGCTCGAAAATCATCTTTCTTGCTACTTGGAGCACAGATTGGGCATTACTGTTGATGAATAGGCGTCAATATCTCGAGACACTGCTCAGGGATGTGCTTGAGAGGCCGGAATGGTCGACATGTTTTATTGTAGTAGCACCTTGTGCAATGCGGTTTGCAGTTGTGGAGATGGACTGCCGCTGCTGGTTCAGAGAGTTTGACAAGGACTTGGCAGGACTGAGTTCACTAATGTCAGTTTTGGTAAATAGCACAAAATTGTGATCTTTGATACCTCGACACAAATTGGTCTATTGCAATTCCAGCACTTCTTCTTGATGCCCTGGGGTCCCTGACAAGATATAGCATGCAGTTTCCGCTTTCGATATACTACGTCACAAAATGGGAAGACTGCCTCGGGAATGCTTCCCGCGGTCCGGGACAAATTGACAAGATCGGCGTAGTCGAGGGAGCTCGCGATTGAGAGGAGCAGGTGTTCGATGCACAAAATGCGTTCCAGGTTTGCGTTTGATGAAATCATAGGTCTCTCGCGAAATAATCTGTTGCTCACTTGGATGAAATCGAGCTCAACCTCTCCAATTCCTTCGTAGACCTGTTTCGATTCCTTTCTAAGTGTGAACAGGCGTATTGATAGCCGAGTCACAGCCACTAGCTCTCAGGGGATATATGTCGCAATACCGAAAAATACCTTCAGTATATGAAATAGATGGGCAGGGCTCTCTATCGGCACATGTAGAGTCATAGTTGTGATTATTGCTAGGCACATAACCCACCTAATTTCGTATTAGCCATTATTCTTCTTGCACGGGGTTGTTCATAGTCGTACTGCATTACGAGCTCCCGGTGACCAAGTGCATTGAATCTGAAGCAGATATCACTGGCTGTAGTATCCTCAAAGTGTGCTAAGAAACTGAACAGATTTGGAAAGCCTTTTGGAGGGTCACCCCAAGTATCCGCCGAAGAATTGCACATGGACTTATCTGTGATGAGGAAGGGTGGCTTCAATATGACGTAAAAATATCCGATAAAGAACGCAGTAACCCCTATGAGGAGGAATACAGTCGGGCGAAGGTGAAGGTACTGAAAAAAGGAACTTACAAAGCTCCATGCGAGGATGGAAAACCCCTGACGGACATTAGCACTGAAGTTGGTGGTTTGCCATGTGCACCAACGGTTCGTATGTATGTACTGTGTGACATAAAGCAAGCGAAGTGTATGGAGTGAAAAAAAACCACCTCAAATGCATATTTTTTTTCGAAAATCTAAGCGACTCAAGAATGGTAAAATCGCTGGGCAAGATTCAAACTCACCATCCGCCTGGGGGACGGAACGATATGGAAATACACAACAAGGTACTCCTCAAGTTTTTTGAAAGCCGGATGAAGTCCAAAATTATAGGGTATATAAATCTACCTAAGTATGAATATAAATAATTTAGTGTGTACACCTACTTCGATGGTAGTTATATTACTTAAGACCGGGAGTCGTCAGTATACTGAATTAAATCTAGTATAGCTAGGAGGTTCTTCTGTCTTAGAATCTTAGGAGGTAGCCATGGCTTGTCCGAGTTTCACAAAACTTGAGGAGTAAAGTGTCAAGGCAGTAAGCGCAAAGCTCGCGGGTTACGTTCAAAGGACTTACGAGTATGAATGCCGTGGATAAAGACGAAACGAGTGAGTCCCAATCAAGATTAGGGAACGGCCATGCATTGTTACTGTGGCTGGCGGCCATATTGTACATCTGGTACGGCGAACTCTTCCCACAAAATACCAACACTGCAGCGATGCTCGCTAACAACATGCGGATTGTGTAGTTTGTTCGCGCAGAACGTACTAAGACCTCATTGATCTCAGCGCCATTGTGAGAGCGATAAGGGCAACGCCAGATTGATGTGACTCGACGCATTGTGATTGAAGGAAAGTTCGTCGCGACTTTTGGTGTGGATTTGACTGATCCTTTGGAACTGTAATAAATGGACTTTAATTTGATAGTATTATAGGTATTGGAAGTGTTGTTAGCAGTTGCATGTGCGAAAGACATGATGGCTTAATTGCGATCAGTGACCACCGACCGTAGCTATGAGCAATAAAATAAATCATATCCTCATGCTCATACGGGATTCCGCTCTCGATACTTTGATCAACCTTCTATGGTGGGAAGGTGCGGAAGTTAGTCTCAGATGCGGACGAATTCATTCCTTGCTAGGGCTCTGATTAGGCTACCTCGTTGAAAGACTTGATACAATTCCACGAGATGCACAAGGAAAGCAGCCAGAAAATGGAGAAGGAATATTTCAAATGTGGATGACTTGTTGTTGAAGAGTTCAGGAACCCCTTTTCTCTTCCAAGAGCTTAAATTCTCAGCCTCGGCACAATATGCCCCGCATCCTCTTCACGGTAAAGACAAGATGGCAAACTGTAATATACGTGTGATATATTCCAATGCAGTCTTCGAGACTTCGAATATTGCAGCTCTCTTCTGGTCTAATACAATTGATACGAATTCAAGCGCGTTGTCCAGTGCCATTCGTATCCTGGGCTACCCCTGTGTCTAGAAGCTATACTCAAGCTATACAACTGACTAGAAGACCTCGTCATTGCTTGTTTACAAGACGAAATTCGTCTGAATACCAGGACAAAGGACTGCGCTTCTCTGTAAAAAGAGCTATGAGCGACAAAAAAGCCGCCAAGGCTCCTTCAATTCCCAGGCCAAGCTCTAGGTAGGAGTAGATATCGTCTCAATTCCTATAAATACCATACTTACGATTTCTAGCGTTCTACTGATATCACCTACGAATCAAGTACTATTATTACATCGTGTCCGAACGAGCAGCTCTTTCCCGTCAGCACATGTATTTCCTGGAGGCAATGTATCTGAATTTCACGATGGCCGGGTCCCTGATATCGAAGACCCAAAAAGGCATGTTGATAACGATGCATATCGATTAGCAGCTATACGAGAGACATTTGAAGAAAGCGGGATTTTATTGGCGTACAACAATGGATTTGGACGGTTGTTAGAGGTCGAGGATTCGAAGCGCGAAGCTGGCAGAAAGGCCGTTCACAAGGGCGAAGTACCTTTCCCTAAATGGCTGGCCCGGCAGGGAGGACGACCTGATGTTGGTAGGGACATGACCGAGTCTTGATCGAGATATGAATCTTGCATACTAATTTCTCGCGCAGATAACTTGATCCCATTCACGAGATGGATTACTCCGCCAAACGTACCGAAACGATTTACCACTCAGATGTATGTATATTTTCTCCCGACGACCACCTCATCAGTCGGCAACATTGGAAGCGCAAAGGAAGCCGTAATACCCGATCCCACACATGACGGTGGTCTGGAGCATACAGCAGCTCGCTTTTTGCCTCCCCAGACATGGCTAGATATGGCAAAATCTGGAGAAATCATCATGTTTCCGCCACAGGTCTTCCTTCTCACAATGATCTCCCAATTCCTCACGCCCTCCACGCCCAATATCTTGACAGACGCTTTCGAGCAACAAAGGAAGCAGCTTCGTCAATTCCTGAAAGGTGGGGACCCGTCCTGGGCAGATGCTTGCATCTCTCCTATTGGTACGAACGGAGCTCAATACGGCGACAAGAGAGTAATCCTAAGCTTAGAGGATCCTGGTCTTGATCTCAAGAAGCACGGAAGACGGGGAGTATCAGACTATGTAGTCATGGTGGCTTTCTCTAAAGAAGGGCCCAGACAAGTAGAAATAAGGACAAGAAAAGAAGTCTTCGGTGAAGGCAGAGAGAAATTATGAGAGCTAGATATGAACAATCATATTTTACAGTACAAGCAAGCTCTATTGACCTATTGAATATTTATATCTGACGCGGAATCGGAGATGGATACAGAAACCCCATCGCTTACAAAACCCATAACGAAGATCACCAAGCTAGTCGGACGAGCAGGTGCACCTAATCTCGGCTACAAGATTCAAGACAGTCACAATTACCAAGCAAAGAAGCGAAGCTGGTAAGACGGACGGTTCTTTAGCCCGACTGCTGCCTGTGTTATTATATAAGTCCCTTGGATGCGCAACATGTCGAAATATGATTTCCTTTTCGCGAAGATATTTTTTAACCATCACCAAAGCACTACTCGCTCATTTGGCCCTCATCGCCACTATGTGTTCGATCCTACTCCCCCGGAAAGAATCTCATCCCCGGATGAATCCGCCCTAGGTTTCAGACACGCAAAGCCGCCTTCTCATCTGAGGACAAATGAAGCTTATTGGATTTATAAAATAATAGAAGAGCCCTGCTGATTCGAACTCGATACTGTGGATTTTGAGTCCTTGGATTCAATGGAATCGGTCCTTTACGACAAAAGGCAAACCATGCAAGCTCTTCTCGACACGGCGCATCATCGGCCTTATAGCTTTTCGGCATTCTTCTTTAACACCCATCTAAAGGGGATCTCAATTTATACGAAATCTTGCTCAAATACTGGTTCTCTTACGCAGTCTGTAAAATATTCGGATCACGAGACGCGATATCCGTAAATGACCAGTCGATTCTACCCCACAAAACAATCAACAATATAATATACATTTGGACTTGCGGATCCGCGAGAATATCTATCGCTCAAGCGTTCATAGCGGCTGTCCCATGGAACTCACAGCATGAATTAGCCTCATTTTACGAAAACAGGCTCTCTACATTTTGTCCCACCAGAAGACCGCTTTACGCATATCTAATGCTCTGAGGCTCTTCATTACGGGCAAACACCTTGCGAGAGGCCATTAATCATTGTTAGTGATGGGAAATGGCAGCTCGTGCACCCATCAGAGCACACCGCAATTGCCTGTCATCTCTACAATCCGGGGTTTATTGTTGAAGAACGCTGTTTTTCTTTATCTCATCAGTCTAGGATCATCTGTCAAGCACATTCACTTGAGTGGCGGCCCTAGATTTTATTTTGCCTTTGTCTTTGCTTCTGTTTTGGGTGCTTTCCCAACCTTGAAGTTGTGCTGGGAAGATGAAATAACAACTTTTCGTCCCGTTTCAGATGGACACGCTACTGCTTCATACCACCCAAACCGTCATGCCCTAGGAGTCTGGGCAAGGTTGTCATCGGCATCATCTGTATGAAACTCTACATGCAGCTGCTTCAGCCTTTATCTGTTGTTGGCACGGTGTTATTATCGGAACTCCCATGGAAATTTGCAGTTGGGAATCCCATAAAAGTTTTGGTTTGCACAGGTCAGGTCAGGTTGATATAAGAACAGTTGTGATGCTATCTGTGCGGTAACTCTCTTTCTGTCATATACGTATACTCTTTCTTGCTCGACTTGGTGGTTATCTTCAATATAAACTTTCGCCTTTTAACTTCGTGTTGAACTGCCTGAAGAAGTCAGGTCCAAGAGGATCGAAACAAAAATGGCGACACCATCCTCCCCATCAATACCCACGATCAGTCTTTTGCCCAAAGGGCCATTACCTACGGCGTTAGCACCCGGCCCAGGAATTCAACCAACTGCACAGAATCCTCAAATCGGTGCAGCCATAACTCAAGTTGGATCTTCGCCACCTGGAGCGGCTCCACTGGGAAATCCAGCAGGCCCACCTCCAAATGGTGTACCAGCAGGCCCACCTCCAAATGGTGCACCAGCGGCTGGTGCGCAGGGCGCCGCTCCTCCAGTTACTGGTGCGATACCACAAGGTGTGGCAGGAGCACATGGACCGCCAGATATGAGGCATATCAATCCATACGTTTACACACCCTCTTTCGGAATGGCCATCGTGGGGGCTTCAGCATTCCTTATCTCATCCGGCTTCCATATTCACCAAATGTTCAAGTACAAATCATGGTACTTCAACCTTATGACGCAAGCAGTCCTCATGAGTTCGGTCAGTATGATTGCCCGGACACACTCGATAATGACACTGAGAGATACCGGTGCTACCGGCCCATTCGTCATATTCATGATAATGGACATGATAGGTCCATCCTTGGCTGTCATTGGTAACATCTTCACACTGACTCGAGTTATCTGGTGGGTAACGCCAAACGAGCGGAGGAACTTCAAGACTCTGTGTGCACCTCCGCATGCGATCTCCATGATGTGGGCGGTTCTGTTCTCGATACCCGACATTGCCAAATCTGTCGGTCAACAAGCATTCAAACCACAAGATCCTACTGGCCTCAAGATCCAGGAGATCGGACAGGTTCTACAGTTCTTCGCCTTGCTAGGTTTCTTTATTTTCGCCCTTCGATTCATGAGGATGAGCAAACGATGGTTGGTTCATGGTGCTGCTGAGGAGAAGCAGTGGAGGAAGCTGGGATGGACTACCGTGGCTGTGGCTGGTCTTACCCTTGTAGGTTCTAACTCTATGTCAAAGTTGATGACTGCTAACGCCATCCACAAAGGCCCGTTCTGTGTTTGCTGTTGTTGCACATGACGCCCGAGCTGATCCAAAATCCTTCTATGCTCAGCACGAATTCATGTACTGGATCACACAAGCCATTCCTCTTTTCGGTATGTTCTTCAGTTTGCTATCGTATTACGTTTATCTAACACATACGCAGTTGTTTATGCACTTTACAACTTCTACTTCCCAGGAGAGTTCCTCCCACGAGAGTACACGGGATTCCGACTAAAGCTGAAAGAAATCGAGAAAGCCAAACTGGAAACCCCCTGGCCTTTAAGCATCTCTAGCCCTATCCGTCGCTCAGTTGACAAAGGTGTAGAGATCACTCTCACAGAGATGGAGAATGGAAGAGGAGGGCGATCTGACATCTCTGATGACCGGAACTACCGCCGTTAATTCCTCTTACCTGTACTATTATGCTCATACCCGGCTTTACTGGCGCTTTCTGACTTTTCACCTACCTTATCTTTGCTGCGTGTGTACATGGGGTTTTACGACTATTGAAGAGTGATTGAGAGCTAGCGGGAAGGGAAATTTTTGAGATGATGTCGCTGATGTGGTTCCGGACGAATAATGATCAATGACTGAGCAGGAGCTGCATGGAAACGCTGGAGTTCATACTTAGCCTGCTTGTGTTACTTACTTTTTTATGTACGAGAATATACACCAATATTATCCACACGTCAGAGATTTTCCTGCACGCGCTCATTGCTCACAAAGCACTACCGATCCGGGTTTGCAATTTCAATTTCATGATCTTCATTAATCTCGATACCGATGTGGACCGTCGATCAAGCTTCCTTGGTGTCATACAATCTGTTCGGAATGCTTAGTACCTAAGGCTTGAACAATTTTTGGGCACATCTCTTGAAACGTCAAATCGCTGCACGGTGTGATTTGCACAATCTGATACCGCCAGAGCAAGCCCCCCGTAACGCAATCTACGACGCAGATCCCACAAGAAGTTTGAAACGACTTGAAGTATTCCCAAGAGACAGGTGGTGAAGCTCTTTATTTGATACCAGGGCTTTTAGGTCGTGCTATTATTGGGCGTACTCACAAAATTTTGGGTTGAGGCCAAAGAAGGCATACTACAGCCTCAATGTATCTCTGGTAGGGCCGCAAATACCAATAATTATATCTCACGGACCTGAGTTTGATTTTGCTTCTGCTCGGTCGTGAATAAGGTGTTCATTATTCCTAACGCGCGAGTATCAGTCGTTTCCACGTTATTCGCGTCCCTCAAAGTTCGGATAGACGTTTGGGAGCTTGTACCGCTTGTCCTCCTAGTGCAGCTGCACGGAATCCGTGATAATGTAATTGGATCCAGGATACATATCCACTCATCCTTTCAAGCGGTCTCCCTTCCTATGCCATCCTTGTACCGCTTCAAAGCTCTCTCCCTACAATCTTTATGCACTACCATAGGCTGTGGATATCCATTCTTTTGGGCAATCTCCTTGGCGCCCCTACCATACGGATCATGAATAGCTTTACCTTCCACTGCATCCAATTCGGGGACCCATTTCCGAATGAAGTCACCATTCGGATCAAACTTCTCGCTCTGCAAAAGTGGATTGAAGATGCGAAAGTATGGTTGTGGGTCCACTCCAGTTGAGGCAGAGAATCCCCAACCACCATTGTTTGACGCGAAGTCTCCATCAATGAGATGCTCCATAAAGTAACGCTCTCCCATCCGCCAATCTATAAGGAGATCTTTTGCAAGGAAAGACGCTGTTATCATACGGCATCTGTTGTGCATATACCCCATATGATTTAATTGGCGCATGCCAGCATCGACTAGTCATAGTTAGCCTCTGGAGATATACTACAACAGCCTCAAGGAACATACCGATGGGGAACCCGGTCATGCCCTTGCACCATGCTTTGAATTGCTCATCATTGTATTCCCACCGCACGTTCGTGTACTCATACTTGAAGGGCTTCGACATACACACATAAGGCCAGTGAGCAAGGACATGCTTGTAGAAATCTCGCCATGCAACTTCTGATATCCAACTCATGATACCTGGATTACCGCCGTCCAGTCTCTGCGTGCTGTTGGCATCGCGTACCATCCTTACACTCGTTCGAGCTGCCAGAGTACCTGCGGAATGATGCACCGAAAGCATAGCGGTGTGGCTTCCATGGGGAATGCTACGGTTATCTTTGTACTTGCCAACCTTTTCGTCCAGGAATTTCTGTAGTCGCGAGAGCGCTTCATGTTCGCCGGCGGGCCAGAGCTTTTCGAATCGCTTCTTCTCTTCAGCAGACAGCTTCTTGTTTTCTGGCGCGAGCGGAATTGGTGTCTCGAATATGTCCTCGAGGTATTTCCGCGGGTTTCCTGGATTCGCCCCCGGTTCCTCTGATGCTGAAAGGAGGTCACTATGAGAGTGCACGTGGGAGACCCAGCTGCGAAACCAAGGACTATATACTGCGTACTGCCTTCCTGTCCCCGTCTGTAACTGACCTGGGGCTACTACAACATCGTCATGGACTACCGTGAAGTTGATGTCCTTTTCCAAGCATGTCTGAATCATGCCAGCTTCTCTTCTCAATTCATCAACCTCATACTCAATATTTGCGAAGATGTTTTTGATACCCCATTTTTCGCAAGTTTCCAGTATGAACTTGGGGATAGCCTTTCTCTTCTCTTGGGTGACTACCAGTAATGGTATGTCCAGCTCTTCCAAGTCCTTTTTCATCACCGCCAATGTGCGCAACTCAAAGTCTACCCGTGCGGGACTGGTAAGATGCGCCTGATAGTCCTGGGGACTGACCACGAACAAGCATATGAGAGGTATGCCCTCCATTTTTGCAAGCTTTGAAGCCATGCTCAGAGCCCTGTTATCGTAGAGCCGCAAATCTCTTTTAAACCAATGCATAATGGCTTTGCCAGGTCTAATCGAATCTCTTGCTGTCTGACTGTCTGCGATCATTTTCTCAAGCACTTCGATCGGCCTTGGAATCTCGTTGTCATTGTACATGCGGCAGCGCTCGTTTGACATCTCAGGAGGATAAAACTCGCGTTGAACTATGCCATATTCCTCTTCGACACGCTTGTGATTGAAGTCAAGAACGCTCTTGACAGGCGAAATAATCGCATCAATAATCGCATGGTCTTTATGAGGAGTGGATGTTGCAGAGCGCTTGTTGGACTTTGCGCCTGTAGAGTCCGCGTAGTTGACAGATGCTGGGGCTTTGCGTTTGGGTGCCATATTGAATTGCGATATGGTAAGAGCGCGAGATGTTGCGCAGGGGTGAGGATGATGGAATTTCCAGCTTGATGCCAATAGATGATTCCTATACGGTTGGAAAAGCTTCTGCAGTGACACTTTGCTGTTCATCAAATGTGTAAACACAAACCTTACGTGCAAGGGGGTTGGCGATGAAGTTGGAGATTTCTATCAGGGAAGAACATCCCCAGATCTCAGCCTTCATCAAACAGCCAATGGCGAACGCGTTTCCCGTATTGGATTTCATCATCACTACCCGATCTAGGTGGTATCGACCTAGAACAAGATCGATGTTACCCAGGTCGATGACATCACGCAGCTCGGACCATAAGGCTGATAAGGCTGAGATTGCTTACTCTGTCAACCTCACTACAGTAAGTTTATTATCTGTCAAACTGCAGTCGACTGATATCGTGTCCCACAGTGTTATCTAGTACGGTCTACTGCGAACTCAAACCCCTTTTAACTGCTTCGAAACCGGGCGCCGCAGCCTTTCCAGCAATATTTTAGTATCCTGAGCACGATTTGCTAAGCAACAGAATTTTTTCGAAACTACAATCAGGTTCTCAAAGAAACAGACTAACAACTACAATTCTGACAGGTACGGATTTACCATACAGCCAAACATTTGAGCTTGACAAACGCAAGTATCGAATCGGGGCCATTCGAGAAATTGGCCTCCCTTTTTTCCGCTCGAAAACTCAGAACGCCAACTTCTAGCAACAGATCTGATTTTATCTGATTTGATCAGGTGTCTACCAAATCTGCCAGCGTTTTCCACACTTACCACAGAATAGTGTCTTGCTATACACGGTGTCCCATTTGCTCGTCAATAAATTCTTCTGCATGCCACTGGTCACATTACATGCACTGCAAGTATGTTGTTCAAAACCTTCCCACTTAGCCAGATGGGTGGTCAATGTCTCTTTGACAATTCCTAATTCGCCGACCTTGGTGATCAGGCCTCGAATCTTTTCAGCCTGCCCTGCGCAGATATCGGCTCCCAGTTCGCCAACGACACTCATCATCTGCTTGAAACCATCGATACTCTCCAGCTCGTCGTAGTTCTTAGCGCACACCTTGACGACAACTTCGCGAAGACCTCGATCGCTTGTGAGGGAGCTCTCGTATGCCAGCTGGGCGGCTGTAAGGAAGTCGGCGGTGTTTTTCATGTCTTCTGCCTGAGCCTCAAATTTTTGCTTTGCTAAGTCTTTGAACGACGGTATCTGGAATAAATCTCCAGCCGAATACATCTTGACATGGAAGATGATTGCAGACTCGTCGGAAGCTCCTTCGGGGTAGTTAAGTGTGTACAGATATTCCAGCATGCACCGAACAACCTCCGTCTTAGCGTATTCGATATCCACACGGCCTTCTAGACCCTCCTAAAATGTCTTAGTTTTCGAGACATCCTGCGAAGGGCTTGTCTTACATACCTTGAAGACACCAGGACGGCATGCGGTCGCGAAGAATTTGGAATGCGCACACACAATACTCTTGTGAACTTTGAAAGTAGTACCATCAGTACAGGAGACAACGAGGTCAGAGTAATCTCCAGTCTCGAGCAGCCTATGACGAGGTTATATCAAGACGAAAAAGAAAGAATGTCTTAGTATTCGGTACGACTCACTCGGCGAGATCTTTGAAATACGCTGCGACACGACCGTGGAAACCATTTGTGTCGGCGACTCCCTTCTCGTCGTTCAAATCGTTTGCACCTGTAGAGGTGGGCATTTTCGTGGTGGTGAAAGTCACGGATAGAGGCGACACAGGAGTTTCCCACAACAGATGTCAGAACGAAGCCGTTGTGAGGTGTTGTGTTATGGAGTATAAGAAGTCAGTTGATGTGGAGGCTTAAGAATGAAAAGATTAGATGTGAGAAAAAGATAATTTTTCCAAGGAGAGGTGGGTAACCTACACTGATGGGGAAGTCGGTATCTTCACATCTTACTCACTTCGAGCAACTTGAAATATCCATTCACTGGGACCCAATCAAGAACAATGGCTAGATTGGCAATCACAAAGAGTAGCTAATATGGCAATCTTTAGTTCAAGATCTACCATCTGAGAAACTCGAAATCTGGGAGCAGTTTCTTCGAAGATTTATTAGAGCTGGGTGACAACCCTTTGGTAGAGCAGAAACGCTAGTAATTGCCGCAGCCACTAGTTGGGGCCAGGTTATTGACAGTGAAGTTCTCGCATAAAACGAGTATGTTGAGACTTCTTGTATTTACCGCGACTTTGACATGCGTCGAGTTAGGAGGGATTGACTTGAGAGCCTCAATGCTTCCTCTAAAGACGATTCTTGATTTGCAAGGAACATTAATTTTCTGAAGCGAGCCATGTTTGTGAAGACTGTGCTCCTTCTTCTGTGCTCCTAGGAGTCTTGTACCTCGTATTGAGCCCAGTCGGTTCCAAGCACCCTTTTGCAAAGTGCACAGTGACTTGGAGTGTAAATTTTTCTTGGAGTGCTCGCCCAAGTATAATAACAATTGGGGCATTTGTATTGCTTCCAAGCGCCCCACCGGCTCCTGAGATGAGCTTCTTCACGAGCCAAAACGATACTGATCTCCTTTCCCAAACCAGGCACAGAACTCAGAATGCTTGTGAAGCCATCGATGGCCAGTAACTCAGCAAAGTTTTGCGCACACGTGAGACCAGCAATCTCTCTGAGTCCAAGGTCGGTGGCAGGCGTGCTTTCAAAGGCGAGTCGAAGCGCGTTGAGATAATCTGGTGTGCGCCAATTGTCGGACGAAAGGACTTGGAACTTCTTCTTCGCGAACAATTTGAGTGGTGGTATGTCCAAGAAGTCAGCCGCAGCGTACATTTTAGCGTGAAATACGATGGGTGAGTGGTGGCCTTCAACTTGACCGATGTCGTATGTCAAACTATAGAGGTATTCGAGCATTGCACGAACGACGTGGGTCTCGGTGTCTTCAAGCTTGACAATCCCCTCGATAGCCTCTTTGAATCCTCCAGGGCGGCATGCATTGGCGAAGAAACTTGACTGACTGCAAAGCACGGTTTTATGGACTTTGAAGTCGGTACCATCGGCGCAGGTCAAGGTAAGATCAGAGTGATCGCCGGATTCGAAGAGCCTGAATTGATGTTAGACATCGTTTATGACCGAATACCAAGCAATTTACGTACTTAGTAAGAGCAGCATGATAGGAAGTGAACTGCTCTAGTGTGTCAGATCGATCTTGGCTCTCGGCAGCCATAGTGACTGAGCTGTTGGGAGAACCTCTTTTTGTTCGAGAGTTATAAGGTATCTTGATAACTGCTGGCGAGCAAAAAAATCAGGATGGTGTGAGATCATAATAAGACGAAGCACGTGCGTTGGAACTAGCCGTAAGTACGCACTGACAGACACCAACAGGGATTACCCGATAAGGAAGGAAGCTTGATGGGAGCAGGTCACTACCTCTCCTACTTCCAAAACAGTCTGATTGTGATTATAATCCAGTTGAACCAATCTAAGAAGGGCGAGGTTTAAGGCATTGAACTCCTGTTGGCTTGGTTCAGCTTGATACACCGTGCACATTATCAAGAGTATCTTACGGTCAAACAATATGGTAGAGGTTTACTGAGATACTACATTACCAGTATCTGCACCTCTGACAACAATCCACCAACCCCCGAAATTATAAAGCAAGACATAGCCATGAATACCATAAGCCCTACCACCATCCTCAATCTAGTACATAAATGCTAGAATAGCATTTGAGCTGTCCGGACAATCGAACAAAGTGATAGACATTATCCCAAGTAATCTCCCCATCTCCGCCAGCAGCCAAGAGCGCTTGTCTCCACTTTCTAACAGAGTCGTCCGTCATAATCTGCTCCCTGTTAGTAACTAAGCTTAACATGATCAATTTTCCAGCATACTTACTTCTTTGTAAATACGGTGTTCAAGCCTATGTTTAAGAGTATAGAACTTTTGATACATAGATCGCCCGTCCACTTTGATATCGTGCGTTTGGAGGCTCAGTTTTGAGGTCTGGGGAAGACAAGTATGCTATGAGCGGCCACTGATGCTAACAGTCGAGTTGTGCACAATTTCTTTCGGAAATATGTGCAACGAATTGAAAGATATTCTATTAGGAGGCAGTCCTTCAAACTCAAGAGCTGACGCTGCCAATTACCCTTCCCTGAGTTGTCGTTAGCACGCACAGGCTTAAGCGTGAAGGTTGCATAACGTTCGCCCTTGGAGAAATGAGAGAATTGGAATATGGCAGATCTGGTCGCGTAAAGGCCTTTTCTATTATAAGGTATGGGGATGAGATTGCGATTCTTGGGAATAGTGTCTGCCAATGAGTAGTGAACATCGATTCTAGCTTCATTGATGAGTACACGCTTGATGTCTGCTTCGATCACGGCGCGGAAGCCGTGGCAGACATTGCGGAGGGTGATCCAATGGTAGAATGAGCAAGGCGTTCCGACTTCGTCAAATATTTGTTTCCATACCTCATAAGGGAGATCAGGAAGTTCTGGCGGCGATGCGCTGTGCTTAGCTGCAATTACGGTTTTCGACATTAATGATGTATTAGGATTATTCGCTTTTGTGATTATTCGTTGAGGATTACAGAGTTAGGTATGGTGCGGGGGAAAAGAAGTTTTTGATGCGAATAGTGGACGATTTGGGCTTTCAAGGCCATAGACGTGGTCGGTGATACTTTCTCCGGCCAGTCCGACTAAAAATTGAGTGTTTACCAAGATCTGATGTGTGTTCACGATAAGAGAAGAATTGATTGACGGTTTGAGTTTTTCATTATTGGAAGAGGAAGTCGTGATAAAGATCAATTGGATTTCGGAAGGTATAACCCTATCGCAACCGCTTTTGCAACCCCACTCAAGGAGAAATGAAATAAGATATTGTTTACTTACCTGTCTGCAGGAATATCTCCCTCCTACCAACCTCCCAATGACGTAAGTCTCTCGTCCGGGCCTATCCTGGAATCCTCAACCGTTAATGTGGCGAAGAAACGCGACGGATACAAAACAGAAAGGAAGATTCGCCAATCGAGGACCAATTCCTTCGATTCCGGAAGGGCCTTGAAGTGAAGTGGAAGCCAGGGAAAACATCCTTGGATGTTAATGGCACTAATAAGCCACTTCCGTCCATCACTCGGTGGGATGCGGTCTGTAAAACGTCTCTTAACCATATAGTCCCCGGATTAGCGTTGTTCAAGCTCTAGGTCGGGCACACCCAGAACAGACAAGCTGCGACAAGTAGTCCCGGCATCACGCTTCACTCGCAAGGGCTCTTGGATAAAGATAGCGCTGATACCGTCCTCAGAAAGACGAGAGAAGCGGAAAGTAACCTCGACCGTGGTGTTGATGTCGAGCATTTGTTTCGGAAACCCTGGATGGGGTTTCCGGACATTGTTATGATGGCGGTACTTCACGGTCATCTTGTCGAGATACTTACGAGCGTAGTAACCGTCAATCATGTTGCGGAAGGCCGTGCAGACGTTACGGAGGCTCATCCACTGGAAGTATGAGTATGAAGGCCCAATGTCTTTGATGATCTGCTGCCAGATCTCGTCTGGAAGCTCCGGAAATGTCGAATTAACCTGAGGCAAAGTCGGAGACTGTGCCTGTGCAGTAGAGGGATCCATAATGTTGAGCCCAGAGAAGCTGTCCTCCGCGATGGGTGGCGAAGAAGTCATGTCGGAACTTGACATGTGAGAGGTGATATTGGTTGTAATATTGGTTGTGATGTTGGATGTGATATTGGGTGTGTTGGATGCGGTGTAGTTTGTGGCCTTGTGGAGATCCGATCTCTGAATAATGCGACAAGAATTCACAAATAAAGACTCATTTGGTTGGGTGTTTTTGAGCTTTAGGTGTTTTGCGAAGTGAACACAGGTATGAGAACAACCCAAGAGCTTACAGTTCTTCTTTCCTAGCTGCCACTCATAATCATGATTTGGTTAAAAGCAGTAGAGTTCGTGTTACATTGATTTGTCCTCAGACAATGTAAAGTCGGGAAGTTTTCGCTCAATTCTCCACGACGAAATCTTCAAAGTGGACTTCAAGAGGTCCTTCAGCTTCGCCCTTTGCATCAGGACGGCAGCAATAAACACCAATCCAAGCCTCTTTTTCCAATTGGCCTTCTAAAAACACCCACTGCACCTCACGAATCATCCTTCTCTCTTTCCCGTCGCGCACAAAAATCATGAGTGCATTAGCATGCTTCTCAAATTCAATAGTAGCTTTAACAGTCTTCCCATCATTGCTGCTACTCACAGCTGGGGTTGAAGCAAGACTCCAATCTGCATAATTCTCTCGTGCAACAACACTGATCCAGGGTTTTCCATCGTTGATTTCAATACCAGCTTTTACCCATTGAGGATGAGTTGAAACGTCCTTGGCATTCTTGGCATCTGGAATTGGGTTTGATGGGCTGGGGAAAGCTAAGATGAGACCACCTTGGTCGTAGGTGGTCGTCCAGTCTAGAGTGATGGAGAGACTAGCTTTGCTGAAGGAAGATGCTTTGAGAGTTTTGTAAATGACCGGAGCTGTCCAGACGTAACCATGCGCTGGTGCAGCGTAAATGTCAGACTTTGGATCCGCAGATAGAGCAAACGTCCTCGGGAGCGGATTCGGCGGCGGATTTGAAGTATTTACAGAGGAGTGTTCCATATTGGTATAAGAGGGAAGTGAAAGCTGTTGAGGTTGTAAAAGAGATTAGAATTAAGTTGATATTGAACGATGTTAACTGTTAAGAGTAGCAGTCTACCTTTATAGCAATTCTGATATTGCCACTATTACCTAAAACAAAGAATCAGCATTCGTTTAAAGTCTTGTCTCGTACTACACCGGGCGTCACCAGTAGTTCTGCGCTGCTGACCTTTATTACTAAGCTGCAGCTAGCACTGCAGGTGGGCAAAACCGCAGGTGCTAAACTGGGCAACCTGCACCGCCCTTGAAAAATGCCCGAGGCGCGCTTGTGGATATGCCTTATGCGCCGTCCTAACTTAGTCTGTATGTCGCATGGAATTATATGCAAATTGCAGAAGTTGGGCGTCTTCCAAGTCCCCGCCGATATCGTTGATGCCCCAATTGTTTGAGGATTTACAGCCAATAAGAAGCGGGGGAATTCAAATATATGCTGGTGAGATGCACTCTACGCTATCTGTGGAATTACATGAGTCAACTGCTCCCTGTTCATGGGTATGAGAAAAGCTTTAAAGAAGAACGATCTGTTGTTGTTTAAGACTAAAAGGAGAGTGCTCTTGTGTTGTAGTCATCTCAGTAGAAGTTAGCTTCACCCGAGGCTCTTTAGCACTTGCAGTACCGCAAATCTTCATACTCACCAACAAACAAACGGTTGCACGAACGTGTTTTTGTACATTATC
This sequence comes from Tothia fuscella, assembly GCA_010583015.1. Classification (NCBI taxonomy): domain Eukaryota; kingdom Fungi; phylum Ascomycota; class Dothideomycetes; order Venturiales; family Cylindrosympodiaceae; genus Tothia; species Tothia fuscella. Next base: position 66,003 of record MU007015.1, read on the forward strand.
ACTTGGCTTCACTTTCTGGAGCTTCTTTAGCTCCTCTTCTTGTTTATAATCCTCCTTTACTAATGTTTTGAATCCGGAGATCGCAGTTGAGGGCAGAGATGGTGCCCCACTATTTTTGTAGAGGTCCAACATGGCGTTCGGATGATCTTTCGCGTTGTTTTCATAGAAAGTATGGATAGTGATGCTTCAAAGTGTTGGATATGGTATGCTAATGGCTACTTGCAGCTATCTGGAGACACTTTTCCCGCTTATTGTGTGCGGTGTCTCTCTTCTCTATCTGAGTATACAAATCGCCATCGTGGTTCGGGCAAAGCGGCGGGCTGGATACAAGCCATTGAATACCGACGCGTCAACATGGGATATTAGGGGAGCGTACGATGGAGCAGAGGAGTCGCGATATCGGGATGAAGATACAGAAGATGAGGGTGAGGGGGATGAAAGACCGTCACTAGGACTGCATCCAACGAAAACACACGAATCGATGATAGAAGTCAATAAGCCGAGAGGAGAGCTTTTTCTGACGATGTTGGAAGAGGCAGCGGTGTTGGGTGAGGTCGGAATGCACCTCACAATACTGGTTGCAAATGTTTGGAAGCATGGTCATGTCGCGGCTATCGCTCAGCTTGCGACTTGGTCTTATGTGGCGGCACTGGCATCGATGAGATTGTTGCTCTCAGCATCATCAAGATTCTCTTTCCCCAGGCTGTGGTACCATACGTGTTTTATCTACTGTGCCTTATGGGTCTTTACCACATTGGTATTCCGCTCGGCACTCATCCACCCACGATCGAAACTCAGCCAGAATCTTACCATCGCCGACTTTGCACTATCATCTCTCCTTGCTGTTATTGCCTTGACCTCAAGGAAAGGGAATAAGGCTGTGAAATTGGAATATGAAGGAGGTCTGGAGCCATCCAAAGAGCAGACGGCTAGTGTGCTTTCTCTAGCAACATTTGGTTGGGTCGATGCGATTGTATGGCAAGGATACATCAAGACTTTTCAGATCACGGATGTGTGGAATTTGGCCCCCCGGGACAAGGCTGCGGCTCTGTTAGCAGATTACCGCCAGGTCAAGAAGACTTCCTCGTTGGCGTTCCATTTACTTGGATATTTCAAACGAGGACTAATTATTCAGGCTGCCTGGGCGGTGATATCGGGATTCCTCACTTTTGCCCCCACTTTGCTCCTCAAAGCTATTTTGGAATACGTCGAAAGTCCCGAAACCACTCCGAAGAACGCTGCTTGGTTCTTTGTAATTCTGCTATTCGTATCTGGATGCGCTTCGGCATTGGCAGACGGACAGGCACTGTGGATAGGCCGAAAAATTTGCCTTCGTTTACGAGCTGTTATCATTGGAGAAATCTATGCGAAGGCGTTGAAACGAAAAGCATCGGCTGCGGCGGACAAGGTCTTAGGTGTCGACAAATCGGGCGATACTCAAAATCCAGGTCTTTTCCAAAGGATTATGAGCTTTGGGCGAAAAAAGAAGGAAGTGAAACCGAAAGAAGAAACAAAGCCCGAAGAGGAAGAGCAAGTGACATCTGGTACCATCATCAATCTCATGGCCGTAGACTCCTTCAAAGTCAGTGAGATTTGTGCATATCTCCATTTCTTATGGGCAAGCACACCGGTCCAATTCATCATGGCAATTGCGCTGCTTTATCGCATACTTGGATACAGCTCGATCGCTGGAATCGGAATGATGGCTCTCCTTTTACCTGTCAACATGGTAATCGCGAAGATGTTCAGCAAAATCCAGAAGCAGATCTTAGCTGCAACGGACGCGCGTATCCACACCACAAATGAAGTGCTGAGCAATATCCGAATCATCAAGTTCTTCGCCTGGGAACAGCGCTTTATGGGTCTGGTGAATGAGAAACGTGCCACTGAGCTCATGTACTTGCGCCGGAGGTATATTTTGTGGGCTACTGCAGCAACGGTCTGGTCTGGGGCGCCCATTCTGATCACATTCCTTAGTTTCTTGGTGTATACCAAAATCGAAAAGAAGGAACTCATTCCATCTGTCGCTTTCACAGCCCTATCGCTTTTCCAGATTCTACGAATACCTTTGGACCAACTGGCAGACATGGTTGCACATGTTCAAGAATCAAAGGTTTCTGTGGATCGAATCGAGGAATTCTTGAACGAACCGGACACGGAAAAGTACATTCAGCTCCGCCACCCGAATGAAAATGATAGTGCCCATCCTCTTATAGGATTTGAGAATGGTCAATTTACTTGGGGTGGTCGAGGTGAAGGGGATGAGTCTTTCAAGTTGAGGGATCTTGACATTGAGTTCCGGCCAAACCAGCTCAATGTGATAGTCGGTCCCACAGGATCTGGCAAGACCTCGATGCTTATGGCTTTGCTGGGGGAGATGACCCTGCTTCACGGGAACGTTTATTTACCTGGCTGGCTTAGTCGAGAAGATCTCAAACCCGAGCCACAAACAGGCTTGATTGAAAGTGTAGCTTACTGCGCACAGCAAGCTTGGCTCGTCAATGCTTCTATCAAGGAGAATATCATCTTTGCTAGCCCTTTCGATGCTAAGAGATACAAGGATGTCCTTATTGCTTGCTCTCTTCAACGAGACCTAGAGATTCTTGATCACGGTGACAAGACCCTTGTGGGAGAGAAAGGTGTCACGCTCTCTGGTGGCCAGAAACAACGAATTTCGCTTGCAAGGGCACTCTACAGTCGTGCGCGACATGTCCTCCTGGATGACGTCCTCAGTGCTGTCGATTCTCATACAGCAAAATGGATATTCGATCAAGCTCTCCTGGGTCCACTCATGTACAATCGGACGTGTATTCTTGTCACTCACAACGTCGCCTTGTGCGTACCACATGCCGAGTTCTCAGTTGTACTTGAGAACGGGAGAGTAGTCGCCCAGGGTTCTCCCAGCGAAGTGATTGACTCTGGAAAGTTGGGGGAGGATCTCTCAAAGTCCAGACCAGTCTCAAGAGGCCCATCCCGTGTTGCATCGAGGGTGCCATCCGATGTTGGAGGAGAGGAAGCTCTCGGTGAAACCTTGACAGAAGAAGCCTCGAACGGACATGCGATTGGCGTTCCTCTAGCTCCAACTCTCACAATGGGTGGGAAGCCAGAGGTTAATGAGCTTGAAGAGACAAAAGCTGAAGGAGCTGTAAAGCTGAGCATTATCGTACTGTACCTGAAGGCCATGGGTTCCTGGCCATACTGGGCTCTTGCTGCATTGACCTTCACCGCGCAGCAGCTTGCTTCAGTCGCTACCAACGTCTGGATTCGACAATGGGCTAATGCGTACGTGAAGACATCAGAGGCCACGATGCAAGTACAACACGCTTCTTCCGTCACTCACGTTGGCACCTTCAGTGGTCTTGGGACTTGTTTGACTAGCGGTACTTGCAACTGGGCATTTCCAATCTCAACAAATTCGTCACCGCGCATTTCCATTACCTCGCATGGAGATGCAGAAGTGGACTCAACATACTATCTCAGTGTTTATGCCGTCATTGGCGTTGGTTTTATGGTCATCACTCTTTTTCGCGAAGCTGTGCTCTTTGGAGGCTCGTTGACTGCCTCGCGAAGAGTGCATCAGCGCCTCATGGAGTCCGTTGCACACGCTAAATTCCGCTTTTTCGACACGACCCCGCTCGGTCAGATCATGAACAGATTCTCCAAGGACATCGAGTCCATTGATCAAGAAGTTGCTCCCGTGGCCGTAGGGGTTGTGCATTGCCTCTTCTCCATCATCACGATTGTGATTCTTATATCTGTCATCACACCCGGCTTCCTAATCGCTGGGGCTTTCATCAGCATTCTCTACTTCCTCATTGGCAAATTTTACATCAATTCCTCGCGAGACCTCAAACGACTCGAGTCTTTACAGCGAAGTCCTCTTTACCAGCAATTCGGCGAAACTCTATCCGGCATGACTACGATCCGCGCTTACGGGGATGAGAGACGTTTTATTCGTGAGAACTACGCCAAAGTCAATACGCACAACAGGCCGTTCATCTATCTCTGGGCAGCTAATCGGTGGTTGGCATTCCGAGTTGATGTCGTCGGCGCTTTGGTAGCCTTCTTCGCTGGTGTCTTCGTCGTCCTTAGCGTTGGGAAGATTGACCCCGGCGCAGCTGGTCTTGCTATGACTTATGCTGTGAGCTTCACCGAGAACGTTCTTTGGTTCGTCAGACTTTACGCCTCCAACGAGCAGAACATGAACTCGGTCGAACGAATCAAGGAGTACTTGGACGTTGAGCAAGAAGCTAAAACCATTGTTGAAGAAAATCGACCTCCTGGCAATTGGCCGAGCAAGGGATCTGTTGAGTTTAACGGCTATAGCACCCGTTATCGGACTGATTTCGATCTTGTTTTGAAGAAGCTCACTTTTAAAATCTTGCCTGGCGAGAAGGTGGGTGTGGTTGGTAGGACGGGTGCTGGAAAAAGTTCAATGGCGTTGGCACTATTCCGGGCGTTAGAAGCCGAAGAGGGTAAGATTCTAGTTGATGATATCGATATCGGGTTGATCGGGTTGCAAGATCTTCGAGAAAATATTGTGATGGTACCTCAAGGTAAGGGAATTGCATCTTCTACGCAGAAAACTTTGCTAACCAAAACCTAGATCCAACACTCTTCACTGGCACGATCCGCAGTAACCTCGATCCTTTCAATCTCTTTACCGACAAAGAAATATTCACAGCCCTTCGCCGCGTTCAGCTTATAGGTTCGCCCACATCGACACGGCCTGGTACACCAGCCGCAAAGGGCACCGCCAGCTCCGTCGCATCTAGCCCTAGCAAAAACATCTCATGGAGTACTTCTACAGATGCTACTCTTGTCGACGGCGGGTCACCTAATCCGCAGGCTGAAAACAAGAATGTCTTTCTTAATCTTTCGTCGCCGATCTCAGATTCTGGTTCGAATCTTTCACAGGGTCAACGGCAGTTGCTTTGTTTAGCCAGGGCGCTAATTAAGGACCCTAAGGTCTTGCTTATGTAAGTGTTTTTGCTTAGTCCAGCATGGACAATCATTATTAAAGTAACGTGACTGACTATTTCTATTAGGGATGAGGCTACTGCCAGCATTGACTATGCAACCGACGCAAAGATTCAGGAGACCATCCGCGAAATCAAGAACACCACCATTACTATTGCACATCGTCTGCAAACAATCATCGACTACGACAAAGTCCTTGTGCTTGACAAAGGCGAGGTGGTAGAGTATGGAAGCCCATTGGAGCTTGTGAACAAGGAAGGTGGTGTATTTGGTGGCATGGTCGATATGACTGGGGAAGGAGATATGCTGCGAAGTTTAGCGAAGAAAGCAGATGAGGCGAAGCGAAGCACTGATTGAGGACGTTGTGTACTGTACATAGGAGGTACATAGGAGGAGTATCTTATTTCTTTGATTCTCTATTCTTTTGTGTTGGGGACTTGAGGCGTACAAATCCTCTTGGTGTTTTTAATTTCTGGTGGTGACCTTGCTGGCATTTTGCTGTACACCAATACATATGGTATTGCGAGATGTGAATACATTGATACGTATCAAGCTGTTTTAAGTTATTCAGCATCAGTTAAGTTTTCGGCAGTTGAATCTACAGAATAGCTCAGCAGTAGCACGAGAACTAGAATTATCATTTCTATGGTGTTCATTGTAATCTCATTGCTATATCGTATATTCTATGACAGGAAGGATATAAAACCGTGGCCTTTACTCCTACAAATTGACTCTCTATATGCTCATTATCGTATCCACCCATATACACGACTTACTACTGCAAAGAAACTCTCCGCCAATGCGTCTGCGTCTCGGGCCCATCACCACGGCCCCAAAGCTGGGCTCAGAAGACCAAAAGACCTCCCAAGAATAGCAACGGTGTCCAACCAACCTGAACTCTTGCCCCAGCTCCCAAAAACGCAACCGGTCTCGTTCCAGTGGGTGGTGGCGCATATGTCGTCGTACTCAAACCCTGCGAAAAGGTGGGCGTCGAAGTCGTCACAACAACGATACCTCCCGTAGGCGGTGGAATAGTAGCACCAGTATCACCGTTGAAAATAGTGGTAGTAGACGAGATGACCGGAGGTAGAATCACCGTTTGTGTCGGCCCTACAGCCGTTGCTCCTGGTCCCACAGCTGTTGCTGTCACTGTCCTTGTGGAAGCTATATTTGGGGGTGGCAAACAAGCGGCTGAACAAGGCACTGGAGCTGGCGGTGGCGGTGAACTATTGCACTGAGTGGCGTCTTTGGCCTTGTCGAGTATATCCTGTGGGATTGGTATGCCAACATTTGCGCACTTATTTGCTAGATTTGGCAGGTAGCTAGTTGCGTAGTTGAGGCCTGCTGCGTCGTTCTTGCATAGGCTGCAGGCGCGGTCGTGGAGTTTGTTCAAGAAGTCGGCTTGTTTGCTTGTGGTGCAGAGTTCTGTTTGGAGTATGGTTAGTATGAAGGAATAGAGATGTGTTAGGTTGGCTGTACGTTTTATGTCGGTCATATCTTTTATGCCCGCTTCATTGAAGCATTGTTCCCAGCACTGAGGTGTATTTTGGCCCCAACCAGCGCCTGGTCCCCAACCCGCTCCGTTTGCTCCCCATCCTGCTGGTGGTGCTGGTGGCTACAAAGACTGTCAGCTCGTCATACTGGGAGATATTGGCATACAAATCCATGTTTGCATTGAGGACAGGATTTTCTTACCCCAGGTGGTGCACCTGCTGGAGGTCCGCCGCCCCTACGCGCACAAATTAGGTACTATCTCATTTTGCGACCATCATAAATATTCTTACCATCCAGGCCCTCCCCAACCTCCACCTCCACCACCACCTCCCCAGCCTCCGCCTCCACTTGGTGGTGCAGCTCCACCCCTATCGAAGAAGGATAAGTTAGCACTGCATGCTGTAATGATTCATTCTTATGAGCTCAATCTCGCACGTTGTGGCTAGGAATTTCGTGGAAAACTCCACTAATATGTATTATCAACTTACCATCCTCCTGGTGCACCACCTCCCCAACCGCCATGGCCACCCCAACCGCCGCCCTTACCACCACCATCTGCTGCTGCCTGATCAGCGAGGGCTGCACTAGCAAGTGAAGCCCAAAGAAAAAGGCAACGTGATATCATTTTTCGAACGGCCACAATGTCGTGCACCTATGTGGTAGGAACGGAGGAAACGGAGAAAACCATTTGGGGGCACATTGGAGGCGGCCATATTTGAGTCGCACGGTAATCTACAAGTGAACGGTATGTCTATCATGCGAACAGATTAGTACAATTAACTCAATCGCGAAATTGATTGAGCATGGCGCAAAACATAGTTGCAACTTATGCATAGGTAGCGACGTATGGGACTAGGAATGAAGAAATGCACATGAATGACGTTAGTGCTGAGCAGGTACCACACAACACCCGGCTATCGTACTGCTTTCTAGGAAAGGAGATATATATCTGTATACTTGGAACTTCTGGGAACGGGCCAGGAACATGTTTCGATGTCGGATTGTGGTGGTTACATTGTCCGACGCTACAGCTTGTGAGGAATAGCCTTTCGAAACAACACCGTGCCCTAGAATCAATGCATCCTTGGCGAACGGTCGCCTTATTACAGAGTGTACCAGAAGGAAAAGACTGGAAAGCGATCTTTTTAGATCCATTGTTGCACATAGACAGCGGAAACGAACGCGTGTTAGCATCCAACCACGAAGCAACTCAGGCTGCATCAGGTATCGCTCTGCTCCAAGCGTCGTGCAGCGTACTACACCTCTTATCGCAACGCAAACCAATTCCAAGCTCTTTCATTTTCTTTTTGGACCGGTTACCGAACAATTTGGTCCTTTGCACGGTGGTAGATGATTTTAAGGATAGGTCACTGAGAAACTTGCCATGCCATGGGCAATAACCCCCAAGGAACCGAATATCGATGGCGCTTTCAAAAAGAGTAGTATCGCGAAACAATCAATGAAGAAGAGTCATCAACACGAAGAATCTTTTCGTCCCGTAAGTTATGTCTTGGTGTTCTGGTCGTGAAAAGGTTGCTGCCCTGGCTGGCAAGCAGGAAAAAGCAACCACCACCACGTGTTCCCGGGCTGTTTCTCGTCTACCACCTCACCTTCCAATAGCTCACCTCGATTGACAAAATGCAATGATCCGAGCCAAAAGCTCGGTATGATATCACAGGTGGATATAAAAACTTATGCTTCCAGCCGTTGCAACGATGATAGGACATGTCGTTGGAAGTCAGCCACGCACTAATCTCATTATCTCGTATTCGTGCAGATGAGGCGGCAGTGCAAGCAGTCTTGGAAACCTTTGATAACAAGACTTTCAGGAATAACCTCCTTCAACATCGTTCTTTGAAGGCTACGTTTATTTACTTCGAGCACATGTGGGCAATCTCGCGTTGATGACGAAAGTAGAAGGTTGTGCTCGTGTCTGACAGCAGATTATGGATACGCTGAGTAAGCATCAAAATGAACACCACGAAAGGATTTGATGGTAATGCTGATATATATGGTTTGGGTATGCGCACATTTTTTTTAAGCTGCTCTAGCGAAGCTACTGACCTTGTAAAGGGATTCGAGTAGGATATTATTGCCAAGCGTTGTCGCTCTGGGTCGCAAACTTCTTTGCCCAACATGAAGCACCGTATTTACATACGGTCACACTCCTCTTCCTCGTCGCGTTACTGGTAGGTGTCTGTGGACTTTCTAGAGATCCGTCAAAGGCGTTTGTCGTAGAACCTTTTATGATCATGCAGGTGGCATATAATGTGCGAAAAGACCATCGTTCATAGTGTTCGGCACTGATTATTGCTAGACCATGTTTATGGGCTTGTTCGACCAGTCGCCTCCCGAACTACTTCGATGGGAACTACACGTTAAGAAACGATTGCTAGTAGACTTTGTGTGGATATGTCTCCACGGGTACGATAATTGGTTCTGGTGGTCAGGTCTCTTCCAGTTCAAGAGAGCAAACGCAGAGCACGGCAACAACGTGTTCGTCGCGCACTTTGTAAGGCTGCCAATTGTTCACGCACGCTAAGATAATAGACTCGGATCTCAAAGTCTTTTTGTGCCAGATGTCGTGCAAGCATCTAGGTCAACGAAGGCTTGAATCGGCTCCACTGCGTGACCCCAATCTCTCAGCATTGGCTTGCTAACTTATGCCTTTACACATAGGGACAAGTTGATCTTTATCAGTTTATCAAATATCCGCTCCGTGTTTTCAACGCGTACATGATCACCGTCCTTTGGCTGGACTTTTGCCTGGTAGCTGCCTATACCAAGCAACAAGCGAGAAGCGATCACCTCATGCCATCGGACAGACTCAAAGGTTTAACAGACACCTGGTATCGAGAACTTGACAGGTCTGCCTTTCGAGAGTCTGGGAGTACTCGTTCGGGTATCGAGCAACAGGATGGCCGCCGACCAATTCAAAACTCCACAAGCATGACAGAACCCAGTCATCCAACCGGTAGTACACGTCCATTTTCCCAGATATCAAGTCCAGTACCCGGTGTCGAATATGGCAAGAGCTTCGAAGTGAAGCCTAGGGAGGAAGGGTCTGAAACAGACGGGACACCTCCCCCTTACCGGACACCGAGTAGGACAAATACTGGTCTGCTCAAACGAGGGCTTTTGAGATTCCCTTCGAGTAAAGGTCCAGATCTCTCTTTCCCGCCTCCAACCTATCTGGCGTATGAGCCAACCTTCGGAAGTCTCAATACAGCGACTAAATTACTCGCTTCGTCATCCATTCCCACGCCTAAACCACCTTGTTGGAAGCGACTACGGAAACCACGCGCTTATTTAGTTTCTATGTTCCGAATGATATTAGGTTTCCTGACTAATCCGTTCCGGCCATCTGTGCTGTTCGCTATTTTGTCGCACGCTCACAACATGGGACGACATCGCACAGCGTCCTATCCTCTGCTGCTTAGTCTTGCCTTACGGGACCCTTCCTATCGAACTTTGGACAGCAGAGATATTGTACTGGCTTCTCGTATGTGGCTCACATCAAATCCAACACTTCCCATGACCCGCTGGCGTCGATTGGCACTTGGTTGGAGTACATTTGGTGCTTGTAGTGTGCTTTGCATAGGCACAGAACTCACCATACAATGGAATGAGATTCGAGGCGTCCAGTTAGTACTCTCCAAGTTTACTTTTGTAGTGCGTGTACTAATCTCGTTTTTTTCTTCCAGAAAGCTAGACACAGTGGGACAGTTGATACCTTTCTGTGTAGGTGCCGGTGGATTGCTTCGAGTGATATGGGCTGCGATTATGGAGAGGGACAGAAGATCGGAGGAACGTTGGTGTTATTTCGGTCGATGCAATGCTGGTGATAGAAGGGCAATATGGAAGGAAGCCAGTGAACAATTCCAGAGATGCCAAGATCTCCACGAGAGGAAGAATACAATGGTAGCAGGCAAGAGTAAAGCAGAAGTATAAAAGCCTATTTCTGCCTGCCCCTAAATTAACGTGTTTTGAATTCGGGTCGAGTCGTGGTAGATTATGGACAGCATGAAGAAACGAAAAAACTCAAGTGAAGCATTCGTTGAGGAAACATGGGCCATTATAGTTCACTACGGCTACTGGCTGGAGGATGTCACTTTGCCGATGAGACAATCTTTGCAATTCATTTTTGAGATTGCTTTCAAGCTGATTAAACAATGTCAACAACATCAGCCCAAAACTCATCCTCCGGAAACCCCAGCTCATCGTCCGCCGGTACGACCATTCTAGCTCGAGGGCAAATCTTCTTGGCTTCTGTTCGCCAGAGTTCGAACTGCTCATACAAGGCTGGATGGGCTTGTGGTTTGAGCTGCTTAATCTCTTTCACTGTGTGCATCCAAGGTTTTCCTATCGCAGTATAGTGTAAAACATAGGCCGTCTTATAGAGATCGAAAAGGTCATTTCGAAGTGGATGACTGTTTTGATCATCCGGGTAGGGCAGAGGTTGGGCTGACTGTTCTGGCTGCTGTGATGATACAGATGAAAGAGGGTTTGCTTCTCCTCCCTCGGATATCTTGTTCAACTGAGGATGTGGAGCTTTGATCCCATGATTAGGCGGGTTCACGGGGTTTTGAGTTACTGCGCTCGTATCCTCCTCATCGGTCGGTTGCTTCCTGTCCGGCAAGTCGAAGTCAGACTCTACTGACACGTCATGTGCAAAATTCCCTTTCGTCATCTCTGGTGCAATTACATTTGCTTCGTAGATTGGGGTCATGCTGGTTGTACTACTAGTCCCGGTAGCCGTACTTTGGCCAGAGCCATGGTGCTTTGATGTGGTTTCAATTCCGGCGGGCAGAGCACCGGATGTTGTAGCACTTGGCATAGCAGTAAATACGCTTCCAAGCTGGCGTTTTTGAGCGCCAGTATGGTCACGCGTAACTGGCCTAGGCCGTGTTTGGACCAGCACGTTGATCGCCTCCCACATATCGGCCATATCTTCTCTCCTAGTCTCGTCTACCAGATTGATCTTGCGATCTTTATCCTGCGGCCGGTAGAAGCTCGGCATATTCCAATCTTCAAAATGAGAGTTCAGTGTAATATAACTTCCGGGGAGCATGAGTACTGTCTCGTCGAACAGTTGGTTGAGTAGGTCCATGTCGTACACGTTTCCCTTAATGGTCCTCATTGCCTCATTCACTTGTTGCCACAACCGATCACTGAGCGTAATGAGCATCAAGGTGCTCGCAAAAGCATGCCTGCCAATCCAATACGCCCTCGGTGCTGCCAGGTCTACATCAGGTAGTTCAAATAACGAATCGAGGGACCGAAGGATAAGCTGATCAGCATCAAGCACCAGAACTCTGCGCAGACTCGACTCAATCTCGTGCATGCGAAAGGCGATCAGCTTCAGTAGACAGCCGTCGTAATATGGTATGCTGCCAGGCCCGAGTGAGGGAGGCTCTCTATCAGATTGTCAGCATCATGGAGCCCGAAAAATCGAATAATACAGTGGCCAGCCCAGCGCCACGACCTCTTCATCCTGGTTATGGTAACTTGCTACATAAGACGGCGATACACGCACGTAGGAAAAACGTCATTATTCTCTAGACGGCAACATCAAGAAGTGCGACCTACCGAACTGTGACAATCGCTTGAAAGGATTCGAAAGCCTCAATATAGCTTCTGCCCACATTTGGAGCCACAAGCACATGAATTTGATGCCGTGTGTGAAAGAGGTGTCGAAGGCGTTTGATATTGAGCAATACAGCACATGCATAATCATCCGCAGTGGCATAGAAAATATACCCGTAAGGCGATGGTTTCGAGATGACAGGAAACCCAGTCATTAATGGTTTTCGGCTTGTGGTGGTCATAGAAATGGGTGTAATACTTTCGTTGGTGTTGGAGGTGGGTGTAGTTTGGATAGTGACCGAATGGCTTTTGTTATGGGACAAATGACCATCGGAGACATCTACAGTGTATAGGGTCCAATCCAGAGCCTGAAAACCCGGAATGCCGTCCCATGAGGTCCATAGAACGCAAAGTGATATAAATAAGAGCAGGCAAGCTAATCGGCCGGACAACCTCATGAGCATGTTCTAGGTTGCGAGCACAAAACTTTGCATGAAAGAGAATTGGCCAAAACGACGTCAGCTCAGAGTTTCGTAGAGCATCAGGGGTTGGAATGCGAGGGACGCGCCCCAAAGTGTCACGTCTGGTGAGAATGGCTTTGCCCATGACTTAGGGCTCTGTGGCTCAGAGTTGTAGTGTGGATTTTGTTGGGTATCAATGACTAAAGAGGCGTTCCGCTCTTTATAGGGGCCACTGCGAAGAGAAAACAGAAACTGAAGGCTGGCGTGGGAAGAGATGAGGTTGAGCTTTGGTGGCTTGACAGGGGTTCTCCTGCCTTTCCTAGAACAGACGGCGTGCAATGTACAACGTACAAACAAACGACGAAACTCCTGTACACTCATGTGTCAGTCCTCTACCGATCGGTAAATGTTATCATCACAGCTCAATCATGGATATGACTCTAGCTGCCAGCAATTTACTCTTTCTTCGGATCTCTGTCCCTATTCCCCGCCAGACATTTCCTCGCCGTGGTGCGCCAATCTGACCATACAGATATGTCACCGATCTGCGTGTACGGAATCCACGTGTCAAGGCGATTTATAACTAAATCAAGATGACCACAGGTGTGGTAGCGATACGGGAAGTCAAAAATTATGTCCAAATTTAACTTAGCCCATGGATTCAGGCATCACACTTCATGACAGGTTCCAGAAGAAGCGGGAGCATAGCCATGTCAATGGTTCAATTAGTGCAGTATTCTCTCTCGCAATGGACAAGTCAGGCAGGCCGTGATATCATTTATGCGGCATCGAATTGTGCGTGTGTTCTCTTACTCAACCTATCCTTTTTCTCTTGGTTCGCAGTTTACCCAGTTATTTCGGGCCATATGCAATTTTCGTCCAAACCAACTCCATCGAGCATAACATAAGTCAATCGGATTTGGACTATAACACCCCTCTTTAGTCAGACGCTACAAGCGACTACACCCAGGCTCGCCAGATTTTCGTCTTTACATTTATCTTAGACCCATACCAGGCAGATTTTTACGATATCCGATTGTGAGGTATGGAAGCAAACAGAATCGTACACGCCTACCAAACGACTGAGGTATCTTGGCCGTAGCCGTTCTTTCTCCTGTTCTCAAGAGTGTGCGCTGTCCTAATCACTTCATCTTGATTGCGAACCGAATTTAAATCTTTCTTGGCCTTATGAGATCGGACCTTAGATCTGTTGAGTCTGACTGGGCACAGCAAGATGCAGCCAAAGGTGTTGTTTATCTCTTTGTGGCTGTGCTTTGCGATTGTGGAAATCCATTTGTTCCCAGGCTTGATGAGTCTCTTTGCCCAGCTTATATATATGCTGGGGCTTTCTCCTCAAGCAGACCTAACGGCTGGAATTCCGTCCGTCATTCTATCTTAAAACGCTACCCAAAATTACCCTCTGAACCTTCTTCTCAGACCTACCACGGACGCTCGTTTCTGGATCCCAGCTCGTCTACTAGCTCTCGCTCAATTATGTGCTTAGATTACTTGTACCAATATGGGTGTGGACACGGACAGCGATACTTCGATCGCTTTTGCCGCCAGTATCTAGAGCAGCTTAACAGGATTGGGAGCTCGTGGGGAACACAACATCAAATTTCCTTTCAGTCGCCCAACTGTAGACCTCAGCAGCATTACATTCAAGGCTATTGTCCACAATGCATGAGGAGTATCGAGGCGCGCAAGACAGCTAGTTGGGCTCAAAGAGCACACCCTACATGGCAATACCAAGGGTATAGGTGAGCATCAGACGGGAAGTGGTATATCGCTGCGACAAAGCACAAAAGCTTTCGGATAATGGCTATCTGTAAGATCCTGGGCACCTCGCATATAAGCCGAAACAAAAAGCTGACACGTTATAACCCTAGCACAGAAAGTCGTTGTAAAATCCAATGGCATCATGGCGAGTATTATCATCCTGAAGCACAATGCGGCGGCCTTGCACGCCGCGGATCTAAGCCTAAGCTGTTGTTCACTTGCACGGTGAGGGACAACCAACCTGTGTTGCTCATAGCGGGAACTGAGCAAATGTAACGCTTCAGGGCGAAAATGAAATGAACCATATACTGTTTTTATTGATTACACACTTTCAATGTGTTCCACGTAGCAATTTCACTCCCTTAAAACAAAGCAAGTACTAGTAAGACACAAGCTTCTTACTTAGTCGTACTTACCTCCTGGACGGGCTGGCAAAGAACCGTCTCGCCTCTAACTTGTCCCTATATGTCATCTTGGATCTCTGCATCTTTTCTGAAAACTCTTCTGCAAGTGCGTATTCAGAAAGACTAATGTCGGAACCATTCGTAGCAACATTACTGTCACTCGCCACATTATTACCCTCTTCAGCAACGCTATCCTGCGAAGTCTCCGGAGCAGCTTCCTGGTAATGCTCTGGTGGCTTTGTCGTGGCTGTTTCAAGAACATGGCTTATTTGCGCAGGTGAGCTGCATGTCGCACCATTAGAAAAAGTGTTGGAGTGAGTTGGGTTCGACATTGTAGTAACTCGGATTGTTTTTGTTGAGGATCGAAGGATCTGAGAACGTGAAAGATGCCTCGTAGTATGAACGGAAAGCTTGATGTGAAGAGCTAGCTAATGTACTGGAAGTAGTAGTGGGTACAGGTAAAGAAAAAGAGGCTCTTCAGATTCACAAGTCATTCAAAGCGACGATGCGTTGCCAGCAGATCTCCATCATTGCGGCGTCAGAGTTCGCAAATTCGATTACATGAACGTGTACTTTCACCTTCATCACTATTTCATTTCACATACATATGCCAAACCCACCAAGGAGCTATCATATCGCCCGGACGGTTCTCAGTGCCCACCCCAACCCAAATTCTCCCCGAGCCGATCATCTTCGAGGGCCTCCAGCTCCGCTCTTTCTTCAGCCTTGTTTGCAGAAACTTTTACTACCGCCAGTCGACATCTATACTGCAACCGCGTGAGGGCTCTCGTCGCTTTGGCAAGGTCTTCCGCCGCTGGTCTCATTCTCAAATACCTGCAAATGAGTGTAAGCATCTTAGTTGCCTCAAGACTTTCATTATCACTTACTTCTGTTCTACTGCATTCATCAATTCCGATTCTTTGCTTTCGCGCACCTCCCCCAGAGGAATCCTACTACGCGACTCCAAAAATCCATTCAACCTCTCTAACACACCATCCACAAATCTCCATATAGGCTGTAGCAAGTCCATTCCCTCTGTCGGCGGTGGTGGCATAAAAGCCCTTAACTCATCAACAGCGTTCCTCATATCAGACAAAGTACTTTGAGTCTCTCCAAGCACAGTCGGATCTACCTCCTGAATATCATACTTCTCGAAGGCGCTACATTCAAAGATGTTATGTCCCCATCTATCGATTTCGCCATGTGCGCGGAGTGCTGCTCTTCGGACTAGATCTGGAGTTTGGGATGATGGTAAATTGTCTAATAGAAGTTCGAGCTCTTCTCGCAACATGCGGAAGGATGGTTGAAGTTGGTGTATGGACGAGACAGTCGTAGGCAAAGATCTGGCTGGTGGTAAGTGTTTGGGAGATACGGCTTCTGAGAATCTTCTTGGATTGGAGACGCCAGGATCGTACATTTGGGGAGTGAATGTATTGGCGTTGGATATGGCAGAAGCTTTGCGAAGCTTTTCCATAGTCAGATTATGGGAGTGAGGAAGAGGGTTGTTAGTGTTTCTAGAATTGTTATAGCGAGGTTTGAAGGGAAATGGAGCAGAGACACACCGATCGGTTTGTTGTTCTTATTGCAGCGTGACTGTATTGGTAGCTGTGACCATACTAGGTAGTACGGGTAAAGACGTGGCAGTAGGCCGTGACGGGCTAATGAAGCATGATGGTCTCTACTACTACTACTTGTCAGCTATTTCAAGTTATGTGAACTCTTGACCCCCACAGACTTATGTATCACGAAAAATTGGCGCAACCATTTTCTATACAGTGCAATGTTATTATATCTTCGCTAGAGCTAGAGCCTGCTCAGTTCTCTAGACTCATACAAATCCCACTTCAATCCACTCCTAGCCACACCAAATCCCATCTACATATTCTCTCCATCATCTACTTACTCCTCAAACAACCCCATCCTCCCCAACTTAACCGTAGCATCCTCCATCATAACCACCTCCACATCATCCAACTCCTCCTTGGCCGCAGCCTCCACAATCCAAGCCAACTTCCTCGCCCTCCTCTCTTCCCTTCTAGCAAGCCCCCTCCTAATAACATCCTCACGTTCCCCCAAATTCCCTTTATACGTATGCTCTGCAGTTTCCTTCTTCTCATCCTCATATGCAAATCTGTAATCTTCGATTCGATCTTGCGGTGCGAAAATGAGGGTGTACCTCCAATTGAGCAAGTGCGCTTCGTCGGCAAGGGAACCGATGCTTTCGGAGAAGGTGAACGCTTCTCTAGAGGAGGGAGGAAATTGGGTTAGTGATAGATCTTGTTGGGGGAAGGAAATGAACTTACTTCTCCCACTCCTCAAGCTCCGGCTCAATAACACCCAACGCCTTCCTAACCCTCTCCTCCGCACTCCCCTCCCCCCTCAAAATGCCCCCAACAACCTTATCCATTTTCCCAAAATCGACCTTCGGCAAAACACTCAATAACTTCTTAATCTCCACCCTAGCTCTACTCACCACCTCCAGTGTCTCATCCCTCAGCGTAGGATCCACCCGTGCAATCTTCTTAATAGCATCAATAATTTGCATATCGAGTTCCACGTCTTCGGTTTGCTGCATGGCCATATCTTGCATTTCATCGGCAAAATATTGGAGGGAACTGCTGATTAGATCCCCATATTTGGCGAAGCGGTTGCAGTGGGTGAGATAGATTACCTGGCCGAGTTCGTTGTAGAGGAGGTGGTTTAGGATTTGGGGGTAGTGGAGTTGTTTGTATTCTTCATCAGTGAGGATTGGACGGTCGTTGGTTGGGTCGGACATGGTTGGTGATTTTGGAAATGGAGTAGTCGGTTGGGTCAAAATGTTGACGTAGATGAAGTAAGACAATTGAGTAATGGTTCCAGAGAGAAAATGTGAAGTATGGTTTGATGGAGGAAAAAAATCCCAATGGAAAAAGATGCACAGGCTTTTATACTCTTCATGATACGATGAAATGATGACTGAGAAACATACTGGTAATGCGTTGTCCGACAGCAGAAAAAGGTAAGAGTAATAACAATAGAACAACGAAAGGAAAGTGACACTGAAATGGTAGGATGTTGAGCCGTGTGAATCGAATGTGGTTCGAAAATATGACCCATACACAGCTGCCAACGTGCTTCACGAGCTTGACAGCCATCAAGTATGCCTAAGCCTTGCAGTTTGATCGGAACCGTTCTTTTTGGTGAAGTTGGAGAAGTGAACCATACATCGCAGGACGTACAGGTACAACCCATCATCGACGTTATATGAGTCCCCAACCCTCCAAATGAATGACCACAATCTCCTCACAACATATCATTCTCATCTTTACAAAGCGCTCCCCTTCCCCACAAGCGCAATACACTCAATCTCCACCGGCACCCCCAATGGCAACGCCTTAACAGCAACACAACTCCTCGCAGGTTTATGCTTAAAATACTCCCCATACGTCTCATTCATCTCCTTAAAATGAGCCATATCATCTAGAAAAACATTCACTTTCACAACCCTTTCTATACTACTACCTGCTTCTTCTAGGATGGCTATGATATTTTTGCAGCATTGCGCTGTTTTGTCGCCGATTGTGCCGCTTACTAGTGAGCCGTCGGGGGTGCCCGGGATCTGACCCGAGACGTAGATTGTTGGGCCGGCGATTATGGCTTGGGACTGACGGGGGACGGGGGTTAGTTTGTATATTTAGATGGAACGATTTGGTAGAAGAGGGCTGGGGCGGTGGTGGTGGTGGTTCAAGGGGGCCTTACGTATGGTGCGGCGACTGTGGGTATTATGTCAGATGTTATCATTTGAGAGTGAAGCATTGATTTAGAACAAACCAGGAAAAGCCTTATCCGTATGAACTTTCTTAGGAGTGATATCTGCCATATTGCGGTGTTGTTGTTTGCTTGGTATGGATCGTAGCGGTAACTGAGACGAATTGATTGTAACAACTGGTCTTGTAGCAGCAGATATGAGCTTCGGAATATTTCTTCGTATTTGGGCAATTGAAAGTAGCATGTGAGAATGTCTTGGACCTTTTCGAGTTGTGGTTGAATGTCGTTGCAAACTGTAAGCGAAGTCGGAGAGCTGCGTTGCCCCACTTTAAGGGAGAGGGGTATGTGCTACTATCCAACGCAGGCCACCGTCAACTGAAATTGGGATCGTACTTCAAATGTAGTATCGGGCTTGTGTGTCTAGATTCTATGTGAATTTACAGACTATCATGACATCTCTACTCTTCATCACTCTACCGTGGTACCAATGCGACCTTACTCAAAGATGGTTATTTTTACGCATGCGTTCATATCCTGTTTCACGGACTGGTGTACACTGTACAATACAGCTTCAGCCACTCTTCTCCTGATTTTGAGTTGTCGGCGTACCCGCAGCTCCTCATGGCTTTACCTACGGCGTTTTGGAGTTGATTTCGATTGGACGTATCGAAGGTCTTGCCCGACTTCGCGTTGGCCAATTCAAGGCCTCCCGTAGAGCAAGGACGTGCTCTCCTTCCTTCCCGGCATTTTCATCTCTTCACAAAATGACTTCCACCTTGCCGCTCCCAAGTGGTCTCATGATGATCTGTCTCTTCCGTATCGTCTTCGTCCGCGTCGGAGAAATCGCTGTGCTCATCTGAGGGGTAATCGCTAGCACCAGTTTCCGTTTCCGTCTCCGTCTCCGGCTCTGTATTACCATCGACCACCTCACTCGCCCGCGCCCATTCGGCACTATCTCCAAACCCAGAATCAACAATCAGAGATTCATGGCCATCAACACCGCTAATTCCACTCTCTGTATGTCCTTCATCTTCATCCTCTGTAGGCATTGGCTCTACCTCTTTTAATTCCTCTTCGTGTTCTTCCTCCTTTGCAATGCCATCTTTCTCGTGAGAGGCTTCGTGTGAAAACCCTACACTCTTGCTACCACCAGTACCTGGCCGTGGTTGCTCTTCAATAACATCACCATTCCAAGGTCTGCACTCCTTGACCAGTTCTCCACATCGCAGACAAGTCCATCCTTCTCCTTCTTGTGATTCTATTCGTTCTGCAATACAGACGAAGCAATACACGTCCCCACATGGCATAGCTTCGTAAGGATTTGTGATATCCGTCTGCACTGAGCCAACGACTCCGCCCCCTGCACTCGCGGCCATTATCTCCGCCTCGCTCCCAGCTCCAGCTGCTGGATTTTGATCAGAGTAGCAAATTGCGCATGTTCTTTCTGGTAAGAAACCTAATTCACCTTTGGGTGACGCGTCTTCATCGTCGTCACCTCCACGACCGAATGAACGCTTGAAGAAAAGTATGGCTTTGTGATACGCGCGTCCCAATATCCTGCGCCACCTGGATATACCGACGAGAGGAAGTAGAAATAATAAGAACTCGGTGAAAGCGTGCCAGACGAGCTGTCGATTTAAATATTCGAATGAAACTTCTCGGGATGTGTGCGAGGAATTAGGTACCAAGCGCAACTTTAATGCGCGATCCAACAATGTACGGTATTGACCATTATACAGAAAAGTAAGGAATGATGCCAATGCTGTAACGCCATGGATGCTAGACAAAGTAGATGAAACATTCGATAGCCGCTTGATCAGCGGCGATGGTTCCTCGTATCCTAGATCTTGGTCTGCAAGATATGATTCCCACTTTGTCCAGGCGTAGCGTCCAGCAACTGTGACTAAACCATATACTGATTTTTGCCATCTCTTGGGTGGAGGTCGAGAGAGTGATTTATCGCGTGCGTCGGTATATCGCAGGCCCTGTAGTGATGCGCCGTAAGAAGCGTTATGGTCCCATATTGAAAGTTTGAATAGTATAGCGCGGAGTGCAAGCAGTATTTCAGATCCATAGTCTGTATGTAAATGTGTCTGTCACATTGACTCTTATCAGCCTTGTTCCTCTAGATATAAGCTTGAATACAAATTTAAAATACATACACCATAAAACTTCAACGCCTCTCCCACCTGCGCCTTCATCAACTCCAACAACTCCTCATCCAATAGTTCCGCATCGACCTGCCCTACACGGAAAGCAGGTCTCGTCCCTTCCCTGCCTTTTAGGGTATCCCACACCGAAAGTCCTGCATCTCCAATATTTCGAAAAGGAAAAGGAAGGCGGGTCGTATGTGCTTCTCGCGACTGCCTTAAAGCTGATAGCCGTGATTGTTCGGCGGATTCGCGTGCTTGCCGTCTTGCTAAGAGCCGTGCCTGGGCGGCTGCAAAGTCGGCAGAGGGCATTATCGACGGGGCATCTGAAGAATTTTGGGAGGAGAGGACAAGCTGCTACTCGTATTTAAAAATATAAGTTCGAGTTACAAGAAATCTAGGAGGCGGAAATAGAGACCTGACCGAGGTCTCTTTTGAAAGTCCGATTTAGGAGTGGTTAATTAAGACTCACAGCCCAAGCATAAACTTATTCTAGGCTAGAAACAACATCGTGAATATGAATAGAAGGTTTCCCTATAGCGTATAATTTAGACTTATAGCCTAGGTATAAACTGATTCTAGGCTAGAAATAATATCGTGAATATAAATAGAAGGTTTCCTATGCGTGTACGGTCCTATAGCGTGCACCAAGTTCCTAATTCTTTAAAACTAAATAACTTCGTTGATAATACTAATATAGAATTAAAATCTCTAGTACTAATAGAATAGGCTTTTCTCAACTAGGCTAAGCTATAAGAAAACTATTCTTTACTAGCTCTTATACTCTTAGAATAGCTTTAAAATATTTAAAATAGCGGGGAAATTTCGAGTGAGGCTGAAAGCCTATGCCACCGCCACCAATCAGCTGTCTTTGATACGGGAATCGTTAGGGATCCTCCACCAGAACTAATTATTCGCCGATCGAGTGGTAGTACCATAACACAAAAGAGTAATAAGTTGAGTAGCTAAGTCAGTGGATATCCCTCTGGTACTAGATGGTGGTCTCAATACTAAGGAGAGGCTTTACTGCTCATATCATCGTTCGCGGTGATTACTGTGAACTGTCCATGTCCTATAGTCCCATCCTAATGGTCTATGGTAAGCTCCGCCTGTGAATCATCGCCGTAGGAACCATGAGATCTAAGTGCAGTGTAGTCTTCCTCGTGGTCCTTAACAGTGATGACCCCTAGGATCACGCCAATGATGGTTAGGAAGCCTGCGCAGACCAGGAAAGGTATCCCATACCACAGGCCTCCGAGCTCAACACCTCTCTTGAAGAGTATAGCGAGCAATGGACTACCAATCATTAATCCGACTGTGTCAAAGATGCCTATGAACGAGTTCAGCCGCGCTACGTGGTGCTCCTCGACCAAGCTAGTCAACAGACTTCTGAGGAATGAGTACAGTCCCCAACCAAGCGCGTTGATGATGACGGCAATAACCAAAACTGGGTAATTGGGAGCAAGACTGATGAACACAAAGCTAAAGGCGAGCACAGCCACGCTTGCACGAGACAGGTAAAGATCGGAGCGTCTGGAGCCGATTCGAGACCGCAAGAGATTATTGACGATCGGCAGGCCAGCTACGGAAATCAAGACAACCAGTCCTGACCGGACTGAGATTGTCACAGTAGCCTGCGCGAGCGAGACGTGGTACCGAGTCGAAATATACTGGAGTAGAACATCGCGGTTAAGAAACAGCATATGTACCACGAACGTGAAGAGTAGAAGGATGATTCGCGGGTCAGCAACAAGAAAGTGCATAGAGCGCCGAGTGCGATCCAACAAAGTTCGCCATGTTGCGCCCGACGGCTCTGCAGGGTCTGGAGATGTTGGCGCAGGCGACTTATCCTTTTGGAGAGTTTCTGGGATGAAGAGGATGAGCACAATAGCAATCATCTCCGCGATAAGACCTAAAACCATCGGTACCCAAGGATTCCAGGTCATAAGTCCAGCGGCAGCAAGTGAGCCAAGGAATTGTGTCGTAATGTTGGCAGCGTGTATTTGAAGGAAGAAGGTAACCCTGACTCAGTGTAAGTATTGTGACAGTCAATACAGACAGAATAAATTTGTTAGTACCTTGAACCTTCGGGGACAATGTCCGACACTATGGTGTAGATCAAAGCGGTGGCAACCGTGACTCCGCCGCCTAAAACTGTATGAAAAGCGGACCACCATGCCACCCTTAATGGTACTGTTCCTCCAAAGTAACAGATCAACTGGACGTATGCCTATTTCATGAACAATGCAAGGGAGAGCAGGAGGAGGACGGGCTTCCGTCCATAAAAATCTGCAACGTAACCCCAAGGCACGGAGAACAGAAGCACTACGTTCGAGTCATTAGCTTCACGTATCTAAGCAAATTCTCTGGCTTGTGATGCGTTCTCATCGCCTTGAACAATGAAATTACCCAACTCACTCCCTATGCAATCAAAGGTAAGCTGCCAGCCTTTCAACATGGCGACATCTCCTTGCACTGCACTGACTTTGCACCATTTCTCGTCCACCCCGTCATTGCCGTCACTCCCAATTAGGCTCGGATCGTGCTTCTGATAGTACTCTTTACAGTATATAGATTCGAAGATGCGTGTTTGAGCTGGGACTATAAGTTCATAGCCAAGATCGAGGAATATGACGTATAACAGAAGCAGAGTGAGGACTAAGATGTGTGAGGATTTCCCCGGCGTGGCTTCCGCGGCTTCATTTCGAGGATGTCTGGTGGTCGATACAGGCGTCTCGTCAGAAGATGGAGATAGGAGCGGAGTGGTCTCTGGAGACACTAGAGGGAATGGGGCTCGAGACATCATTCTCTGAGTGAACGAACGATTCAGGTGAAGCAAGCATCGATGGCGAGCCGCGCACAAGGCAGCGATATGACTCCAATTAGAGCCTGCACGAAATGGATTAACCAGGTTCGCCGACAATCTTTGTTATTTATGTTATATAACATCAATTCATCAATGTGCTTAGGTAATGTTTTGACCGGAGCACAGAGGTTGACATCCATTGTGCGGCAACGCAACAGCACAGTGGAACTCATCAATTCCTCGACCTGCACCCATTAAATCATCACGATCTCAGGGCTACCTATCTCAAGCTAAATCTAAATCGCCCTCGGAGCGTGGCAGAGGATGCACGAGGAGAATGGCACACTCCACACTCTCGCGCATCTTCCCATTTGCTCCCATGTTATCAAGCTCGAATGCCGCATGCGGGCAGACTTTTGAAGGATCAGTCAGAATTTCTTGTCAGAGGACAGAGATAATAACTAACAACTCGCCTTGCCGTCCATATTATCAAAGCCTTTGAAGAGCAGCGCATCTGATTCAATCTGCTTGCTAACGAAGTACCACAAATGTTTAGGATTGTGGAAAAGGTTATACGTTTCTGCAACCATGTGTGTCCAGACATTATCGGTAGAAACAAGGTCTATTGCCTCGTCTACGGAATTCCGATCACAAACACCCAGCGGCCAGTCCAGCACAGGTCCAGCTATAGGTCTCCAGACCCTATGGTCGTGTTAGTGCCTCGTTTCCTAGCATACGGAACTGATTGGTGCCATTACTGTATGATTTCCACACGCCTTTCTTTCCAGAATGCGGCCGCTTGATCGTCGCCAAACGCTTTTTGAAGGCTTTGGTACGCCCTAGTGGGGGTGTAATCTTGGCTTGCGAATTAGTATGCTACCTGTCCCAAGGCTGAGATCCTCACCACAATGGACCCCTTGGACGGGTTGAGCCGTCTCGGCCTCTTCATTCCCGCGTGGCTGTTGAGGGAAACTCACATGACGGCGGCGAATCTGCAAGGACGCTCAGCCATGTCTAACTCTACGAATTCTAGCGAGGCACAGGAGGCCTGAAAGAATAGCAGCCAGAGATTAGGCATCAGGAGCGCAGATATGCCAGAGCTGGACAATAGTCAACGGTCTCATCACTTACAGCTAGATGCAGAATGTCACCAAGTTCGGCGCCCCTCATCTTGACGAGAGCGTGTTTGACATTCTCACAATAAATGTCTCGCACCTTGCTTGGGTATCGGAAATCCTCGTAGTCCAGGCTCATGGGAATCGATCGTGACAGTTCAAATCCGTTACGGTCCAAAGTGTATTCTGTTTCTGCTGCTCGAATATCTCTAACGACGATATCGGTATAAGCAGCACATATTTGGTTGGTCCTTTTGCCGGCTGGCACGCGAGACAGCGGAAGGTTGACGATGTACGGTTTCGTGGTCTGATACACAGGAAGCTGATCCAAGTACCAGAAAGTACTCTTCGTAGGCGCGAACATCATAGTCAAAATCCGTTTAACCTATTTTATTCCTGAGGGGACAAGTGGTAGGAGGAGATTGTAAAAACTTTCGGCCAACTAGGATTACACTTTTCTTGCGGGGTCAGAGATTTGGGGACGGAATCTCTTGCTCCTGGCCAAGGCCTGGCCTTTAGCAGACTTAAGATTGGTCTATACAGGCGAATATGATTGGCAAACGATTGTTGGTAGGCAAGAAGGCAAGAATTCCTTTGATCCTTGCCGCGTCTTATTCTCCATACTCTACTGATCGCGAAGATAGGGTACATTTCAGGTAGCGCCTACACAGTACTTGTATATTCCTTGTACGTATTACTTCACTCTCAAAACCACCGCCACCACCAAATGATAGTTTTGTATCCGTCTCTAAAGATGCCCTTCGAATGACAGTGCAAACGCTAGCACGTAGAGTGCGTAGCGTCTAACCCCTAATACTGCTTTGAGTGCGTAGCGCCAAGACCACTCGTAAGTGTTGCACAACTTTTTGGCACCGAATGGCTAGCATCAGCACCGCTAGTAGCGATTTCACTACTTTTATGCACCGAATGGCTAGCATCAGCACCGCTAGTAGCAATCGTGCAGCTTTTGTCCAAATGGGCCGCTGCTACGCCACTGGAGGCAATCGTGAGACTGTTCATAGCGTGGGCGACGACCTTATCGTCACCGTTCTCCTGAAACCAGCGGCGTTCCACGGCACTTGCGGGCTCTGAATTCCCATACAAGCTTTCGCTCAAAACATCCGCACTATCGATGACCAAGAACTCCTTCCAAGGCTGAATTTTTGTGATCTCGGGGATGCTGTCGATCGGCATCGTGGAATGGTGATTGTCTGGTTTGATTAGGTTGGGGACGTGGACATCATGTTCAAGGTAGGTACAACTAACTTGATAAGTGTGTTCTTGGTTCAGATAGTGGTGGAGTATCTGGAAGGAGGGCCCAACTTGCTTAAGTATTGCTGAAGACGAGGGATGTTACAATCTAGGGCACTGGTCATCCATTCGGTACTGTTAGTTTCGTCCAAATCCGGCTGCATATGCGTCCTCCGTGCAGGGGGCGTGTCACAAGAACATAGATATGCATGCAATATGTCACAAGATGACCTCGATGCAAGCATCCATCTCTCCCCTCATTGGAGCCCAAGGACTCGCAGAGCCTCATGGATCAATATTCGTGCGCTCTGTTGTTGCGATCGCCTCGATCGCCCTCCACACAGCCTTGTTAGCAAGGGAGAAACCTAAGTCTTTCACCATCCCGTCCAGCTGGGCATACTTTACCAGAGCTCAGACGCACCGTACCCGCATCCGTATGGCTGTTCTTGGAGCTTTGTCCTCGTTTTCAATGTGCACAATAGATCCAGTAGCTTTCAGCCGGTCAACGGTGAAATGCTATATCATCTTTAGCCAGACGAACATCCGCTGATAGCTTCTAGTATCTTGAGTGTTCCTATGGCGGACACCATCATCCTACCGGAAAACCAATCAAGCTCCCGTTCGTCAATCATCATTCCTTCTGAACAAACACGACCTCTGTCGAACGGCCTGTGGGGTGTTATTCTGTTGGTTGTCGATACAGACAACGTTGTCAAGGTGCCAAAGGATGCTCGAGGTGGACTGTACGAGATTGAAAAGAAAGTATACGAACGTCTGGGCACACATCAGCGAATTGCGTCCTATCTGGGTGAAGCTACTGTGAGGGTGGGGCCAGAATGGAAACCAGGATTGCTCTGCCGATATTATCCACTCCGCACATTGGATGTGTTCTTCGACAACCCTGCGTCAGTCGAGATATGCAAGAGTAGGAGACAACAGCTACTGTAAGTGTATACCGACCAATACGGAATCAGCCATATGACAGTCTAATGAATGATAGGTGGGCAGCACAGATCCTGGATGGTTTATCCTACATCCATTCGTGCAACGTAATCCATGGCGACGTGGGCATCCGGAACATCCTAGTAGACCAGAACCTGGAGCTCAAATTCAGTGATTTTGGTGGTTCAAGTGTCGACGGGGCTGAGATGCGCGTCGAATGTGCGCCACAGTATCATCGAGCTCACTCTTGGCGCTTCCCAATTGCGGGCATTGATGACTTGGGCGAGACTTGGAAGATGCCGACTAGAATGA
The DNA here is from genome assembly GCA_010583015.1 of Tothia fuscella. NCBI lineage: Eukaryota > Fungi > Ascomycota > Dothideomycetes > Venturiales > Cylindrosympodiaceae > Tothia > Tothia fuscella. The sequence goes on from MU007015.1 coordinate 93,030, forward strand.
TGGACACTTTTGCGCTGGGGACGGTGCTTTACGAGATCTTCACCGCCGCCAAACTTTACAAAGATGAGCCCTACGACATCAGGCGGCGGCGTGCCACAAAGAAGGAGTATCCCGACCTAGGTGTTATACCTATTGTTGAGGTCCGTTATGTTATATCTAATTGTTGGAGTGAGCAGTACAGTGAGGTAGAGGAGGTGGTTCGGGATCTGCAACCTATTTGGGCAAAGGGTGCATACTTTGGCTTGACAGCTGCGAACCCTGCTTGCAGTACGAAGTAATCGACAGGCATAATGTGATCATTCTGCATCTAGTATAGCAGTGCCGACCTTGTGTTTTGGTGTAAGATGTCTAGCGACGGGAGGTCGAATACTTTATACTACTATTTGCGTATAATTGAAGACTTCTTGGCATGTATAGAAGCGAAGACTGCCGCCTACTATAAATATGAGTAATCTCGTCTAAACTACTATAACTACCGTTATAATATTAGTATTGGCTCGGTAGTTAATTATACCTAGAAATTAACTTCTAGATATAGTTGTAGCTCAAATAACTTTATATCTTAATATAGAGTAGTTAGTTAATTGTATTTATAATAAGATAAAAGTTATAAAGAGTATTACGGTAATTTTCTCGCGCTACCCTAGTAAGTTATTACGTAACTATATTGTAGTCTTAATACCTTATATAGTCTAACTACCTAAAATTTAATACTAGTATATAGTTTAACTAATACTTTAATTGCTTTTAAACCTTATTACGGGACGTGCAAGTATATACTTTAAACGTTGTAGTTGAATTAACTAAGTTAGCTAAAGAGAAGGGAAGCTCTATATAACAACTAGGAGAATAACGATAAGGAAATAATAGGACAGGACGACACGATAGTAGAAGGTACTACGATAGAGGAATTAGGATAGTAGCTTGACTATATAGGAGTGTTAGATTCTAGAGAGGGGCTAGGTCACTAGGTCACGTGACTAGCCAAGACATGAAGCGCAAGGCTAAGAGGTGAAGCGTAGGAGCTAGGTCGCTAAGATAGTGCGCTTCTATAAGTAAGGCTACGCTGCGCGAAAGCAGCCTCGAGTATATAGAGAAGAGCAAGTGAATAGTATCTAGAGCTCTTCGTAGTTACGAACTTTACGAGATTACTACCTTATAGTCTTATAAAGCTTTCGAAGTTATTTAATAACTTGTTTATTGACATTCCTCTTGTGCCTAACTACCGCCCCAAACCTACGGCAAGAACTTAACTAAGTTACTTGACTAAGCAACTCTAATTATTAGGTAAGTAACCTAGTAGAAGGTACTAATAAGGGAAACCGTAATACTAATACGGAAGAAGATACTCTTATACTATAGATTAAGTAATATATAAAAGGCGGACTCTATATTACCGGTCTAATATTACTAGAATTAGCGCTACACCTATATAGCGCACGCGTTATATACGCGTTATATAATACTCCTCTCCAATCTCTAACCGGTCGAATTAACCGTAAATAGCTGCTACGCTTTTAAAAACGATACTCTAAGATAGGTAGGATGTATACGTAATAACTAGAACGTGTATAGGAAGAAGGAGCTATATTTAAGAATAGAAGGCGCTAGTTTAACGTAGTTAAAACGATATAAGAGGAGTATTTATATAGGCCTAATAATATCTAGAATATAGATAAGTTAGGATTTAGTATTAGTAAAGAGTAGGTATTTAAGGTACTTGTTTACCTTAATAGTATACAAAAGTATCAGGTTATTAGGAGCAAGTAGGAGTAGGTAACTAATATTAAGTATATTAGTACTATAGGCGAAGCGCTAGCGCCGCTTATTATATTTAAGGGTTGCGCAATAAATTCGCGATAGCTTAATAAACAATCACCTTAAGGATAGTATTTTACAACTAGCAAGAACAGCTAGACATCTAATAACCTTAGGTTAGTATAGTTAAAGATAGTTTTTAAGCCTCTCTTACGCGTAACGGCTACGGGACGCCGGCGATTACTTATCGCAGATAGCTATAGAAGCTATATTTAAGCTAATTTTATTATCTATTATATAGAGTATAATATTAACCTCCTTATTATACCTCTATATTGCTCGTATAAGTTGCAACTACTTAATATTAGCGTGTTTTTAGCGTTTAAGCGGTATTATACTATTGAGACGTATACGCTATCCCGGCTTAGCGCACAGCGTATCTCTTACTTAGAATAGATTAAATTACTTTTTAAAGCACGCGATAAGGCTATAATAAAGGAGAATATACTTATAGGATAGCGTGGTACTAGCTTATAGCCGGTAGCACCTATACGCGTCCTATAATATCTTTTAAAAGTATTACCTCTACTAACTTCTTAAGTCGTAATACTATATACTATAACTAATTTAGAGCTTTTATTGCTACTAAGTTCTCCTCTAGAAGTAGTTAAATTATCTAGATCTAATAAACAATTCTTAGAATCGCTATATAAGTATCCTACCATCATCTCACTAGTACAGCGCTATACGGACCGTATAGTATATATATACGAAACTCAAAATACTATAATAGCTATTATAGCTTAGTAACTAGCTAAGAAAGATAAGCTCCTTAAGAAGCGAAAAAAGGCTAAAATAGAGAAGAGAGTTTTATTAGAAGGTGTTTCTATCTATATAACTATAAATATCCTACGTATCGTACGCGAGGCGGAAGCGGCAACCGCGGCGCGAAAGTAAACCAAGCACTAATAAAAGGAAAAAATACTAGAAATTAAGATAGAGATAGAAGATAAGGATTTAGACGATTTATTTAATATATTTAATTTAGAGCTAGCGACGCGTAGGCGTTATATAGTACTCTCGTATATACTAATCTAATTTTCGTAGTATATTGTTGGGGTTAGTATATTGTTGGGGTCAAGACTCTAATTAAGGATATACTTAATAAGGTAATTGTTAGGGGCTATCGCCCTTAGTTTAAGAGTATTAGG
>MU007015.1:103990-303523 GCA_010583015.1 Tothia fuscella
AATTACTATTATATACACGCGAGAAGGCTATAAGTAAGGAAAATATACTTAGTAGATAGTATAGTACCGGCTTATAGCCTACGCTTCTTATATAAGTACTTAGAAGCCTTCCTAAAGACTTACCTATACTAGCTCCTTAACTAATTATACTATACGCGATAACTACGCTTAATCTTTTATTATTATAGAGCTCTCCTCTAGAAGCTGTTAAACTATCTCGATTAAATAAGAGATTTACTAAGTTACTATACGAATACCCTGTAGTCGTTTCGCCGGTAAAGTAATATACGGAGCGTATAACCCGCCTCTATAAAATATAAAATACGATAATTATAATTCAAGCTAAATAAATAGCTAAGTAATCCGAGCTTTTACGGAAGCGGAAGAAGGTTAAAAAGGGTAAAAGGGTTTAATTAAAGAGTGTTTCGGTCTATACAACTACGGATATATTACGTATAGCCCGCGAGGAGGAAGCGTGTATTATAGTAAAAAAGCTATAGGGGCGCCTACGTAAAGTAATTATTACTAAGGCTTCTAAGGAGGAGGAAGATAAGGATTCTAAGGATTTATTAGATAGTTTTATTAAAGAGCCAGTGTCGCGCAGGCGGCGCGCAGTGTTCTCGCATATTGAGATCTAATTTTCGTGGGTCAAAGGTGGGGTTGGGTCATAGCTGGGGTCAAGACTCTAGTACTATTTCTATCTAATACTAAGTTTTTATAGATTTCTATCACGTAGTTTAAAAGTTATTAAAATCTAGTAAGTTTCTAAAGTTGTGCGCGCTGTGGGTCCGTGCATACCAGCGGGAACTCTTCTAACAGGAAGAACATGTGCACAACAACAAATGCAAATCATATATTGGCTGACTTACATCCTTTTCCGAAAATGATGGACCCCGTCGAGCTTCCTGGAGAAGCAAATCCTCTAAATCGAAACCGCTTGATCCATAATCTCCAAGTAGGCTCGCACAGGTCAGCCAACAACCACGAATTGCAAACCGTTACCAAGCAATTACAAGAATGGGAAAATCAAAGCGAGTTCTACGTTCTGTTGCAGTCCATTTCCACCGATCAAAGTGTTCCATTCGAAGCTCGTTATCTAGCAGGCTTGCAACTGCTCCATTCGGTCACTAATAAGCAAGTATGGAGCAGGTCCGCCTCAGGAACTGGAATCAACCAATCGGATAAGGCGAAGATACGCTCAAATCTACTCATTGCTGGCTACCGTGATCCAGACGATCGTTTGGCCCGTCAGAACGCATTGTTGACTGCGAAAATTGTACGATCAGATTATCCACGGGAATGGCCAAATGTGTTTGATGATATAAATGCTACCACTAGCGGAGCTTTTGACTGGCAGAATCCTGTTCATATCCTCCAGATGCGGCGTGCTCTCGAATTCCTTCGATGCATTGTCAAAGAGCTCGCAAAAGCTAGCCTCAAGCTTGCTAATCTTCGTTCCAAAGCACCAGAGCTCTTAGGACCAATCTGTGAAATATTCGTCGGATGCTCAAGTCGCCTTCCAGCAAGTATTCAAAATGACTCTTTCAGTATCGACGAGACCAATACCATTGGACTTCTGCTCCCGAGTATCAGTGTCATCCGAAGACTTCTAGTCAAAGGCTATTTAACACCGCATAGAGACGCTGATGTCTCAAATGCTTGGACACTCATACTACAATTTTTCGTTCCAAGAACGCAGCAGCTTTCGTCAAATGAACCAGCAGCGACAAACAGCAGTCGCCTGATGTTAGACAAGAGCCTCATGCAAATAGCAAAATTACACTTAGAGTTGGCCGAAGAAAATCTCACTGCTTTTATCTTGCTTCCACATTCCCTAGATCTGATCAAAGCGTACTGGGAAATCATCAAGAATGTTGGTCAGACCTATGGCTCCGATTCTACCGATAGCACACAACTAGGTACAGATGGTGACGCTTCCGATAATGCAACACCTTTGATAGAGAAACTGGCACTGCAAGGATTTCTCATACTGCGTGCGTGTCTGAGAATTCTGTCAGACCCGAGATCTATCAAGGTCCGCAACGAACAAGACACAGCAGAGAAGGACGAAGCACTTCGAAGATTACAGGTTGAAATTTTCACTCCATCATTTATCCAGGAAATACTGGAACTGACGATCAGTCGATTCTTTGTGTTCCGGTCTAGTGATTTGCGCCGATGGGAGGAAGAGCCAGATGAGTGGGAAGCAGCAGAGGGTGGAGACACTGAAGGATATCGATATTCTTTGCGCCTCACTGCCGAGAAGCTCGTCCTCGATCTGGCGAACAAATACACAGAAGCTGTTGTGCCTAATATTCTACATCTCGTGGAAGCTTCCACACCAACACAAGTACCTATTACGCAGAAGGAATCCGCATATACAGCTCTCGGTCTAGCCGCAGACAAAGTCTTCGTCTTTTCTAACAAGCAAAATTCACAATTCGATTTCAATAACATTATTTCAAACTTAGTTTCCGACATCCAAGTCCAAGAACCTGGCTATCGACTCATTCGTCGACGAATAGCAATACTGCTCGGAAAGTGGGTACATATCCAGGTGTCAAAAGAAAATCGAGCCTTACTCTACCAGATTCTCTTACATCTGCTTGACAAGAATGACCCGCTCAATGATCTGGTTGTTCGTGTTACCGCTGGCCGGCAATTCAAAGAACTCGTGGCGGATTGGGAATTTGATGCTGAACCATTTTTGCCATTTGCTCCGGAAGCCATATCACGAATTATGAACCTCATTGCAGAGGTGGATCTGCCGGAGACAAAAATGGGTTTATTGGAGACGATCAGTTCGTTTGTTGAGAACATGAGTCACCATGTAAGTGCATTGCTTCCAACTAGTTAAGCCTTCACACTACACCGTATAGGTGCTAACAAGTTCCAGATTGGCCCCTTTGCCGACCGCATCGTCTCAATTCTACCAGCCCTATGGGACGAAACCGGCGAAGAAACCCTACGAAAACAAGTCATAGTAACCCTCCTTGTCAACCTCTTCACCAGCCTCGGACCAGCAAGCAAACAATACCAAAACTTCGCCCTCTTCATAATCAAAGCGGTCATAAGCGACCAATCCACCCTCCTCCAACTAGAGCGTATGGCCCTCCTTCCCGACGCCCTCGATCTCTGGCGCGCAATCCTAGAAAACACTCCAAACACAACAGTAGACCAACTCCACCCAACCCTCCTCGAACTCCTCAAAACCAACCTCATCCCAATATTATCCATGGATTTCGAAGCACGTCGTGCAGCTCTCGAAATAACATCTTCCTACTTCTTACTTATACCCAAAGAATTCCTTTCGGAGCAAACTTTCGTAGCCGAACTCCTACAGTCGCAATCAATTTTCCTTTCGAACATGAAACCAGACGCCTCAGCGCAAGTCTTCGAAGTGGTAGAACAACTCATTCGCGCGGCGGAAGATTTCGCAGGGGTAGAAGGCGTGCAAATTGTAGCTAAGGCTATGATAACCACGGGGAATAACTCCTCGAATTTCTTTGCCGAATTATTACATGGACTTCACGATGCGTGGGAAGCGCACCAGACTACCGGACCAAAGGCTAAAGTATCAGATGTGCAGGGGGAAGTGGAGACGGATTTTTTCTCCGTGATTGCTAGGATTGTATATGCAAGTCCGGAGTTGTTCGTTGAATTACTAGCGGTGATTATGCCGAATACTTCCGTTGAAGAGACGATGTCCTGGCTACTTGAGGAATGGTTCTCCCACTCGCAGGACATGATATCAGAACCTTCGCGGCAGAAACTATCAACCATGGCACTGACACGTCTCTTCTCTACAGCTCAACCATTCATCCTCTCAAGGTTACAACCACTTATCGATCTCTGGATCAGTGTCATCGAGTCCCTTACCGAGGGCAATGAAGATAAGAGCGTGGATAGTCTTGTTTATGCTAGGCCGGAAGGAGGATGTGCTTACGTTGCTAGTGAGGGACAGAGTGCTGGAGAGGCGAGAAAGAGTGCGCTGGCGGCTGGTGATCCGGTACATGCTGTTAATTTGAGGGAATTTGTCAAATGGGCTGTGGGAAGTGCGGTGGAGAAGGTGGGTGGTGTGGAGGCGTTTCAGGAGAATTGGTTGGTGAATGTTGATAGGGAGGTGCTGGAGCAGTTTGGGAAGTTGGGGATTCTTTAGGGTTGGTAAGCGCTATAGATGGGGTGGCTATGGGATGAATAGGAGCAAATCACATTGCGAGAAAGAATTGAAAGATTAAAAGATTGCCTGGGACATATTCTGGCCAGTTACCTAGCAAGTAAGCAGTAAGGTGATTGATGCTCAGGAGAGAATCACAGATGAGGTGGTAATTTATCTTGATCGGTGGACGTTTTATTGTGGAGGTGAATTATGGGTAGCAAGAAGCTCAGAGCAATCCCAAAGACGTGGAAGACAGGCTTAACGACAAGACAAAGAGTACTTTCCATGTTAATGGTCAGTCATTCTTTCCGTCTTACCCAGGTGTCAGGGGTCTTTGCGATCACATCTTTCGTTATTCAGAAGTGAGTTAGAAGTGCAAGTCTTCTTTAATGGTTAGTAGACATTATCATGGAGATCAAAATGCAATTTATGTAAGAAGAGGTGAGTACCCTCGGATCATACTCATTCAGGGACAGCTGGATCAGTCATACCCATTTTGAACAATTTCAGCTAAATCCTCTGCACTTACCAAGCATCCTACTACCACGGTAGATCAGACTGTTACCAACTCACACATGAAACCAAATCCAGCCGCAAAACAGCATCAACCGCCCGAGCTATTCGAAGTACGAATTACAAAAGCCATCAATGCAGAGAAATCAGACACACGGCATCCGCCCAAGTCCGTTTACCCACCCACCGAGGCCTCAGGGGCAGAAGAACCAGACGGTGCACCTATTGCTGAGAGTAAAGGTCATCTTGGTAGAGGAAAGTTGGTGCACTATATTGCACGACCAACAACAACAAAATGGTCTTGCTGCGTGACCCCTTACGAGACGGAAAGACGCTACTACGAGAGCATAGGCGATTTTATGAATCATATAAAACAGGTGCATGAAGGACTGTCTGGTACATGTCCACTTTGTGAAGAGTACGAAATGCAGGGAGTGGTGGATGCAAGAAAGCATTGGAGGGATGAGGGGATGAAATCGTAGCAAAATCGGGATGAGATTGTTCCGGGCGGAATGGGTGGACGATGTTTCAACGGGATATATTTCAGGATCTGTATCTCCACTGAGTTTATAATCATCTTTTTATCACTATACTTGAGTACTTTCGCAATCTCCTCGTCTCTCATCCTGATACGTTTCAGAGTGTTAATGGCCAAGTAATACCATGAAGTAGTCCTGATTGAGCTTCAGCATCTACAGCACAAAGTGTATGGGAAAAGAGAAGAATGATATAATCAGTAGTTGTGTTGTTCGGGGTCTCAAAAATTCGAACAGCAATGGAAAAACATCGTTGAAAAGTAGAAATGGTGATGAAAAATTTAGGGTGACAATGCATTCAAATCGCGGTTGGAACATCTAGTTCACAGGCCCAAAGCCTCGGTGACCTCTAATACAGGATTCGGGGGTATTAATGAGAATGTGATAAAATACTTCAGTGTTATGGACTGCCGATGTGGTTGAAGTCTTCTCCATATTTCAGCCTTATGCCCGGCGCTAGAAATAGCGCTGCGAGTTGACAGGCCTAAAAGGGATGACATCCCTGCGAATCTTGAGAATAACCATCTGAGTGGACGCCACCACTCCGCCTCCCGTTCACTAACCCAGAAGCTTAAGCAACCCCTTTTCAGAATGGATGGATCTTTGAAAAGCGTGAGACGCGCTGCGTTGTCGAAATCAAGAGCATGGACATATTCAAGCACGAGATCGAGAGAATTTGACCTCTTCTACCTGTATATCACCACTCTCCCTTATCACATGTGCGTGCCGTGTTTATCATGGGTGCTACCTCAACCCACGATGTGCTTCGTTTTCTAAACCGTCCCCTCGTTTTGCGTACCTTCGTCGTTCTTCTCATAATCTTCACTTTGGTTCACTTCTCGAATCCTATTCAAGAGCACGCAGATAAAGCGCGGGAAAAATGGCAGCAATGGAAAGAGAAACCAGAGCATAGCGAGCCACAACATATATCATACACGAAGCCATCGAATCATACCCCACCGCATAGACCTCGGCCTCCCCCAGCGAAGCCTAAACCACAAAAAGAGGTGGACGAAGATTGTCCAGTCCTTCCCGGTTTGGAACGGCTTGTGATTACTGTAAAGACTGGTGCTACAGAAGCGTCGGCTAGAGTGCCCACATTGCTGTCAACATCGCTACGATGTGCTGAGAATGTGTTTGTATTCTCGGATATGGAAGAGCAGGTCGGGGAGCTACACGTCTACGATTCACTGGACACAATCAAGGCTCCAATATTGGACCATCCGGATTTTGATTTGTACAAGACGCAATATAAACTCAAGGCGGGTGGAACGAATATTGCTGCTCTGAAAGGGATGGATGACCCCCGAGTATGATTGAGACCAACCCATATCCTGCTCGATAGAATACCTCGCTAACATGTGCCAGCTACCAGGAGATGCGGCGTGGGCCCTGGACAAATACAAAAACATACACATTGTCGAAAAAACTTGGAGATTGAGACCAAACATGGACTGGTACCTCCATATCGACGCAGATACCTACGTCATGTTACCGTCTCTCGTACACTGGTTACGCTCACTTAACCATACCGAGCCACACTATATGGGTTCCCTAACTTCAATTGGTTTACTCAACTTTGCTCACGGGGGCAGTGGCATCTTACTTTCGCAAGCCGCAACGAAGAATTTCATTGATATATATGACGATACAAAAGCAGCAGAATGGGATGAATCAACCAGTAAAGAGTGCTGTGGGGATTACATGCTTGGGCGAGCTTTGACTGAAACCGAGGCCTGGGCAGAGGATGTTGCTCCAAACATCTCTGGACAGTATCCGGCAACTGTGCCTTTTGGACCAGAAAGGTGGTGTCATCTTGTAGGAACATTGCATCACGTATCACCGATGGAAGCTGAACTGCTGGGCAAATTTGAGAGGCAACGAAAAGATCGAAGTGTAAGTGCACCCCGTTTTCAAATGATCCGACGCACAATCATTGACTTGACGGCCAATAACAGCGACCCGTGTCCTATGCTGAACTGTACACTGATTTCATGCACGACCGCATTTCCTCTGGTACGGTCGACGACTGGGAGAATGGTGCCTCCAATATTATGGTTCATGCATCTTCTGCAGCAGAGTGCCGGCACTTGTGTAAAGAAGAACCGGGTTGCTGGAGGAGTATGTACACAGAAGATGCCGAGGAAGAGAAATGCGGTCTAGGCACCGATTTCATGCTACTAGGAAACCCGGAAAAGGGCAGGCAAAGCAGCTGGAATAGGGAGCGCTTTGACGAATGGATAGCGGAGCAGAAGCCTTGTGATTGAAAATGACTAACTATATTTCGCTAATGCATAACAATGAGGAATGACTACCGTGTCGTGTCGAAGGAAATCGGCAAGGAACGTCAAGGTTTTGGGGAGGCACAAAGATGAAATTGGCTCTCATTTCGTAGCTGCTAAGGCCCTTAGAGCGGGAGGAGCAATATATTCATAGGCCTAGAAAAACGCTTTCCAGCGTTGGCTCCAAAGGAGTGAGCAGCTAAAACCGTAAAATTTGTTCCACTCTTCCAGTTTGGTCGCAGTCATGTTTGCTCATTAAGCTTTTCAAAAGCCGCCTAGAGTTCAGGATTAAGGAGTGTATAAATTTGCTTAATAAAAATTACCTTGACTTAGTATACTTCCCAATCTTATAATAGATATTTTACTCAAAGCCGGAAGTATCAAGTATACTGATTTAGTTCTAATATTGCTAGGAAGATTCTTATATCTTAGAGTCCTAGCAATAGCTTATTCGACTTTTTAGAATCTTGCGGAATACTTGATACATCTTCTTTTTCTGGCCAGAGACTGGATTGCTGAACTGGGCAGATGCAAATGCCAGATTGATACTCCCTCGTGTTAATTGAAACTCGGAAAGGCTTTATGGGATTCTAGGCTAGAGAATATATATTAGTGAGTCTTCTAGCTAGCGAAGAGCCTCTAGTACTAAATTTTAAAGCAATAGCCAGAAACTAACTCAATAATATAGCTCTTTTGGCACTCTTTGCTCGGTTTAAAGCCTTCAAGGATCCTGGCTACATCCGAGTTTCAATCGGCACGAGGGAGTATATTATCCAGATTACGCTGCAATAGACCCTTCGTTGAACAATACAGTAGAGTGTAGAAGTACAACTCATCTGTTGTACTCCCTCGGGTTTTTGAAAGCCGGATGGGCCCTTGGCGGAATCCTAACTTGTTGGCTTCCAAATAGCTATAATAAAACTTTTTAAGTATATCCACGACTCCTAGCACTATTAAACTTACTTACAATCGGGGTAAATCTATATAACTAACCAGATTTAGCCTACTGAAATAGTTCTAAGCTCTTTAGGATCTACTCTCTTGTCCGGCTTTCAAAAACCACGACGAGCATAAGTCTTTCGTGAGTATCCCAAGAGTTCACCCAAACCCCCCTTCAGGCTTCCACGGTCTTTTCAACATGATAGATATGGGAGTCTGCCATCGACTCGACCTCGCTTTCCGGATGTTATTATTCACTGCCGCATGCGCTTGAATCACTTGAATCATCTCCGTGGAATCCTTTCTATTCGGTGCTTCCTCGCTCTCCCCTGCTGTAGTATGAGATCTTGCGGGCGATGGAGTGAGGGTAAAAGAGCGATCCGGTTCATCTCCATTCTGACTACCAGCCGCTTTCAGTGGAGTAGAAAGAGGAGAATGCTCGGCATCTTCAACAATCATCTCTGGTGGTGGCTTCATGCTTCTCCAACTCATGGGTCGGTTGAGGAGATTCTTCGTCCTAGACCTGCTGAGCAGAATTCCCCCCATCTCCTGAGACTCAATGCTTTCTTCGTATGAATCATGGCGCTGGACAGCTTCCTGCTGTGTCATCCTTCCCAGATCTAGCCAGGCTTCCATCCGACGTGGGGTCATGAACATAGGGTCTTTCACATCGTGTCTCGTCCTAAGATGCTCTGTAAATTCCTCGCCAGGTTGAAATATTGATATAGTACCCAGACCACACTTATCAAAGGTACAAGCGTGTTCAGAGTTGTCGCCTTCGACTTCAACGTTGATGATATACGAATGTTCATGTATGCCGTGATCTCGCAGCTCGTCTCTTGTGAGAAACGTTTGCGTTGCTTTGAGATGGTGACAAGCGGGTTCCGGGCAGAAGTAGAGGAATTTCCTAGCGAACACCTCCCAGCGTTCGGTCTCAGCTCTGGCACGCCTAAGAGCAACGAGTTCACGTGCAAACTGAACTAGGCGGAGGTGGACATCCCTCTTGGAAAGGTACTCAATGGTCATTTCCGTCATCTTGTCCTTTGTGTTCTTGCCATTGGTTGCCGGTTCCCATTCATCAAGGCCGATATCTCCTACTCCTGGCGGATTCCACCGCACATGCTCAACATCTTCGTTTTCGCAGGTCTCAAATACGATATCGGCGGTGGCTTCTGATTGGCTGATTAGTTGTGTCAAAACCTTTGCAAGGTTCCGCCAGCCCTTTGCTTTCCGGAGCTTCTCTGGATTCCTGATACGTGCTTTATAACGTTGAAGCCCCGTTCCGATTGTTATGAGTAGTCTCGGAGGATATCGATGCATTTGTAGGACTTCGTCCAGAGCAACCTTGGCAGGGTTATTTGCACCAATGGCTCCGTCCCGAAAAGTCCTGTCATCAAAGGATATCGGCGAGAAGTATTTTGGCGCAGCAGAAGTCGCTCGTGCTACTTTCCAAATTTCATGCGATGTGGCTGGTCCTGGATTTAGATGCAATTTGCGTCTGTACTCTGGAGCCCACGGGCTGGGATGAGCGTGATCATAGCTCCGAAACATATAAGTGTGGTGAACGTCTCTGTTCTGTCCGGAGGGACCGTGTGCGAGCAATATTCTAATTGATCAGTAATTGGAAAAAGTGAGAGAAAGAGGAGATTCTTACACTCGACAACGGCGTGGATCGCTTTGAAAAGGTGCTTCACTCGCATATTTCCGCTGCTCGTGCTCGTCTTTCTTGCTAATCTTTAGTTCCTCTTTGAGCCCATTGCGAACCACAGAAATGAGAGCATGCTCCATTCGCTTTGACTTGTACTTGGGTCTGACGTAGTTTGCGAATCGGATAGTCGAATGAATAAAACGAGGCCTACCAAATACTTCATTGCCAACGATGTCGTATTGATCAAGAGCAGCCTGGACGGACATCTCTAGTCTTCCCAACATGATGGCGCTAAGACCTCCAGTACTTGTTCCTGCAATGTAGTCGACAAAGTGGTGTATCTTGAACCTATCAGATTGCCTCGTGGACAAACATCTTTGAACGGCAGCACGTATATGTCCGTCTTCCTCATCTATTATTTTTACCATCTCAGGTGGCTGTCGTGGATCTTGTGGGTTCCATGGACAGTCTTCACTTGACCCATGTGCCTCATAATACTGTGGTTCGCTATCGGGCTGTTGCAGTGAGCGTTTGCTTTTGGAAGGGGCAAGAGATGCATACTAAGTTACATCGTCGTTGGCCAGTCTCGATCTCCTCAATCAGTGATGTGAGTCGTTTAATAATTAGCAGCGACGAAAAGCCTTTGACTCCGCCGCCATCTGCAAGAATATTAGTGGAGGCTTACGCAGGGAACTGATAGTACTGGCCGAAGCTTAAGATTGCTTTCCGAGCCCATGGTCCGTTGGGGTGCGAATCTAAAGCGTGTCAATTCCATGATCCGACAGCATATGCTTCTCCCAAACCAGGCACTTACCGGAAACATCTGCTCTGCTACGCATGCAAAGGGGCACTGAACGTTGCTCAGCTACTTTCAGCTTTTCGTTGAGCTCGCCCTTCTTGGATTTGATCTCTTCTGTAGCAAGTTTAGAGTACCTTCGGTTTGGTGGTATAGCAAAAGTCTCGGGCTCAGCAGGCTCAGAACGCCGAGGACCACCAGACAAGAGACTGACGGCAGTTTCACGAAGGCTGGGGTCGGAGCCTATCGCGGTTGTGTCAATGCTAGGTGGTACCTTACTCTTCACCTTCGGAATGTGGTTCTTGCGATGCGAAGACATAATGAGTTTGTACAGTTTTGTCGCCGGAACATAACACTTAGTGACTCCAAGAAGCATTCAAAGGTTGGGATGACAGCATGGCAACAGCTAAAATACAGGGCAGCAAAGGCAATGAGCTGCCTCCCTCCGACTCACCATCGAGAAGTTGGAGAGCCGCAAGGCTAGGCTATGCGCTTCGCGACAGGACGCCACACGCTCATTGCGAACGCGGAATAAAGCTCATCGTTCCAGTAGAGGCTTACACTTTTGCGAGGCCGCGGGCGGAAGGGTCCAAGGCGTTTTTTGCACCCGGATTTGGGCATCACTGGAAGGCAAGCCGACGAAAGTTCAAAAGAAAAAGTCATTGGTCACACGACTGAATTTTCAATATGACTTCAATTTCTCGTCGGTTATTCGACTGTGTGGCTGAGCATTTGGGCTGAGATATACACTGACGACTTCAGCTTGAGCTGTAGGGGTGTGATGGCCACGGCCTGCGAAAAAAGCAATGGCGTCTCGAGTATGCCCTAATGCATCGTCGACAAGCATCTTATTCTAAGGTAGAATACGTGAAGAGTAGACATCAGGCGCATGACCGCCAAGACCAGCTGAATAGCTCCAGGCAGCACATCAGGCTGAGCATTGACATCCGGACGGGGCGGTGCAAGGCCAGTGACGAAGCGCGAAGGTCAAGCACCGTCTGACGAGGCTTGAGAATATGCAGCTTGGAAACTGGCTGGCATCTAGCCTGCTCTATAATCTGTCGCGGCAGCCGATATGTCCTCGGAGAGAAAGTACGGAGTTGGTTCAGTTCACATACCATAAGGCTGTGTGGCTCTGGCGGTAATCGCGAACCAATCAATGTCAAGAAGCGCGGGCATGGTGTAGCAATTTGACCCGGTGGCTTGCAGAAATTGGGACACATTTAAGCCTCCGAACTCCTCCATAATGCGTCTCAGACAGATTTGCGAGAGACCATGCCGAGTGGGACAATTACCGGACCTGTATTCATTCATTCATGCTCACTACAGAACAATCGAGTTCCATAATCCAATGATTTATATGGACGTCTTTAATGATCTCGAAGAGACCAGGGCCAAGTCGAGTATAGCCGACTACGATCTCGAACGCAATACAGCACTTCGAACAGCGAACAGCTGGGAACAGAAAGTGGTGGTCTTCATTAAGTCGAATGACGACCTTTACATCGCTTCAAAGGCAACCGTCAAAGGTCAGTAAGCTCAGCGTCAAAATTGCAATGGCTAGTAACAGCGGAACCAGGGCTCGGAATACCTCAAGCACGACTGACACTTCCGTGGATGCGGAACGAAAAAGATATATTTGTCCCGCCGTTGCAATTGCGCCAGAAGGAAGAAGTGTTTGGCGAATATGTGGCCACAGTAAAGCTGGGAAAGGTGTTGAAGGGTCACCGGGTACAGAGACTACTCGGAAGAGTAAAGTCTCTCTACGTCTTCGAGGCTCCGCTTCCCGTGGGTGCGCCCTAGCTGTACCGTCATACACAAACAAGTGTCAATGATCCTCATAGCAGAGTGGAAGAGATGTCCGGAGATGGAGTATGCGTGCAAGAGCCATGCATGGTATCGCAGTAGACATTATATTGAGCTAGTGTTAGACCCTGGAGGAAGTTCGAAAGGGAATGTCTTTATCACGAGGCACTTGACAATGCGTGTATAATAGAACAGATGTTACGGAATAGCACTGTAGTTGAAATGGCTTCCAGAAAACAACTCGTCAAGGCTACGATCTCTATCGCAAAAAATACCCTACTTGAGCATAAACGAATACTGGAAAGACATAGCGAAGGCATTATCTTAAAAGAAAAAGACGATCAGAGCATGAAGTTTGAGGTTTGCAGATGATGAAAGGCACCAACCGTTATCTAAC
The DNA here is from genome assembly GCA_010583015.1 of Tothia fuscella. NCBI lineage: Eukaryota > Fungi > Ascomycota > Dothideomycetes > Venturiales > Cylindrosympodiaceae > Tothia > Tothia fuscella. The sequence goes on from MU007015.1 coordinate 117,067, forward strand.
TTACATGTAGGACTGTTTTGGTTGTAAGCTGCTGGTGCAGATAGACATGCTGCAGGTGAATCCGTCATCAGCTGTCAGATTCAAGCCTTAAGGAAGACCAAAGTCCACTCACTAACGCAGTCCGACTCTTGTGTTCCTATCACAACCCTCAATGCGCACCTGCTAAACCTTGAGTGGATCATTTCATCCAGAAGCATAGCACAACTGTTAAAATAGACCACCGAAAGTGCAATGGTCGACTTAGCTGATTCGAAACTCCCAATGCTTCCATCTGTATTAGGAGCTCACCGAGCTGATAAAAACCCACCTACGCGACAGCAGCCGATTTGGTTCTATCAGGAGTAAAGGCGTACCTGGAAGAGCGTGCCATCTTTGCTTCGGGGCTCTCTACGTCATCATAAAGAAGCTTGACGGTCTTATCCTTATCCTTGTCCTTCTTTCCCTTCTTCTCAGGCGCGGCAACCGTTGTGTCAACAGTGGCAGACGCGTTCTTCGACGCGCTTGCGATCAAATCGTCAATGGAAGTGGCATTAACAGGAGATCCATCAGCACCCGGTGGAGCAGCGCCTTGGCTGTGATGCATTTGCTGAAATTGAGCAGGATTTACGGGTGGAGCACTGAAGGCTGGGCGGGATGGCAGACCTGGAGCGCCAGGAGCAGCGCCTGGAGGTGCACCGGGAGGAGCCTGCCCGTTGGTGGGGAAGCCTGGAGGGGCCGTATTGAATGCCTCCATCTCCACGGGTTGCGAGCCTTGATATGGCGGTTGATATGGAAGCTGTCCTGGGTAATTGGGAAAGGCGGCGCCGGGGACAGGGTAACCCGGGGGGCCATAGCCAGTAGGTGGTGGGTAGGGAGCAGCGTATGGGTTCATAGCTCCTGGTGGAGGAAGTGGACTTGCTTGCCCACCGGGTGGAAAGGCCTGGACCGGGGAACCAGCCATAGGCTGCATTCCGTAAATTAGTGCAAAGAATGAATACAATCGAGGGTGGTGATACATACCAAAGGTGCCATGGCTGGACTCTGTAATTGCTGCGTGGCGCTATTAGGTGTGGCATTGCCGCTGCCATTACCAGTTGCACCCGCTGCCTTTTTTGCCTTGAATGCGGCAAGGCGTGCTTTTAGATCCTGGGGATCATCAAGCTTCGTCTTTTTGGATGCGTTTGCTATTCCCGAGACACCAGGTGTCGGATTTCCTGTTGCTGCTTGCCGTTCTGCCAAAGCTTCGTAATACTGTTGAGTAACGCGCTGGTCATGCTGCTGTCGTACATCATCGGGGATGCCTTCCATACCAAAAATCTCTACCTCCAGACCTTGACGGTTGGGCAGCGAATTATCGACAGCGTTCAGGGTTTCCTTGTGGACTTGATTGAGATGCACAGCGAGTCCTACATACCATTAGCTTTTAATCGAGCTCGTGTACAGAGTCGTACATACCTCCAGCGGTATTCAGGCGGCGCCCACATCGCTCACACTTGAAATGCTTTGCCTTTTGATGGGAGATGAGAATTTTGAGGTCGTCAAAGTCGCGTTCGCAATAATAACACCATGGTCGAGCGAGTACCTCCTCAATGTCGGGGTGACGTCTCTTTTTACCCATACTGACAGTTGGATTGGACGCTAGCTTACTGGTGATAATTAGTTTCCAGCTGGTTACTTATATTGTAATCCAAATGTTGCTTCAAGGCTCAGTAATAAATGGTGAACAACAACAATTCATTTATAACAGCCCTCCTGCGGCTTTTCTTGGGTAGGAAAAGGAGTAGATTCTTACCTGATTTATAGTGTGTTCTTTACACTTAAGCCGCAAATACCTCTTACAGAACGATGCCCAAATATGCTTCTTCCCGGAATTCGTGGGAGTGAATTGAGTTTTTGCGAAAAAGTTTTGAGGTTTCGAAGTCCGTGGTTATGAAAAGAAGCGATGGCCCACTCACCTTTGTGGCTCTTCCTTCGAGCGAGATTTCTCGCGTTCGATCAAACTAAGGGTCGTGGTGATGGAGAGTTGCTGCTATTTAAAGATGGGGTTGGACTTGAATGAGGTATGGAGCTCGAGAGATGCCTGAGGCAACAAGGCCAGCTAGGAAACGAATATTCCAAAAAAACCTCTTTGCATTTTCTTTCAATGCCACCAAAGCCTGAAGGGCAAAACGATCAGACGACTTGCAACCAAGTAGTAAGCCATTGTGGACATATTATCTCCACGTAGAAGACTCCCGTGATGCCGCCATTCACTTTTATTGCTTTACTGGATTACACAGCTGACTTTGGCAATTTTTCTACATCATTCGTAGGGTAGTACTTGTCTTGTCTACATCTGGGCTGTTGGGTAATTCTTCACGAAAGCACGCTACAACTATCTTACGCAACAAGCTGACCGACCACTCAATCTCGATGAGTTCACAAGCCCAACGGTTTGCGGGTGACCTCTTTCTATTGCATTTTGCAAAGAGCTTGGTCGCAGGTTGGAATATTGCCATTCTGCTATTCGCAGAGTGAACGTTGCAAAAGTGATACTGGGCCTTCATAGTTCCCGATTTCCTCTTCTTACGAGGTCATGCTGAAATCGAGACTCCAAGTGCACTACATTTTATGGGGATAATTTTCCATCTTTCTTAAATTTCACCAATTCGTGGAAACACTAAACGAAAATTGGACCTAGAAGCATTCTCACAAACTCTGGCTACTCACACAAGTATTAGAAGATGATTAATTTGCCGCGATACGCCTGTCATTCTATCCAAAATGACTTTCTTTTTGCCTTCTACGCAAAATCTCATTCACAGACAGATGCCCTGACACCTTGAATCACCATCTGCGGGATTACTGGAGACGAGTTAGCCAATTTCCAAGTTCATGCCACCTTGCATGAACTCACCATTTTTCTCTGGGATCTCTTGAACATATCTTCCCAGCGGGACATGCCTTCATATCATTACCTCCGCAGTAAGTGTCTGGATAACCGCATAGGAACGCTGGCGCTGGGCCTGGATTCCTTGGATCGGGTACGCAAAGGTCGTCTTCGCGAGGACATCTCATATTCGCTGGACAGAGAGAATTTCCTGGCTTTGGTTCGTACGTCCTCGGTGGCGCACCTGGTGCTGGAGCAACCGACGTAGGTGCAGCTGGTGCAGGAGGCAGTATAGTTACAGGCTGTGCGGGTGGTTTTGGCTGCGTATACGGGTTTAATCCAGGTTGCTGTGTGGGCAGTGAACCACGCGGTCCGGTTCCAGGTGCCTGGAACGAGCCTGGTCGCGGAAGACAGAGGCCCATACAATCGCCACTGCGGTCTACATCAATGCATAGCTTCCTAATCGTCCTGCAGGACATTGCCCCCGGGCAACCCGGAAATAGTCTACCGCAAGGCGGGAATTCGCTATTGAGAGGCACCGGGAGCGCCTGGCGACCATCTGGTGTAGTGCATGCCTAGAACGTCTAAGTATTCGCGAATCCAAGTTGGGTCTTTTGAACTTACCATCACCGGAATCTCGCATCTGTCCTGGTTCTTCTTCCAGCATTGGAGATAGAACTCGTTGAAACATTGGCATTTGTCCAGTCCACGACACTGAGCGTAGTTATTCAGAAAAACGCCACAGTTGGTGCACGCCGGTGGAGGCTGCGGCGCCCGGATATTGTATGAGAGAACTCCCCCCGTCTCTGGAGACCAAGGAGACCATGTGCCATTCTCTGCATCCGCGACTACTACTGCGACAAGAGCGCGTAGAAATAAAGCGTGCCTCATATTGCTTGTGGGAAGGAATACCTACAAGACTGAACCAGAACCCAGGGACCCAGAAGGGAGGACTTAAAACCACCAGTGGACACGTGAAGATTGACTTGGGATATATTTGGGATTTAATTGTGAAGGTCGTCATCTCATTTTGGGCTGTAATTTACGCACAGGAAATATGTGCCCGCGGTGAACTACACTTAGCAACAATTAAGCTACGCACAAAAAACTGGGCGGATTCACAGGAACCACTCTTCTTGCGGTATAGTCTCGCCTACAAAGAGTGGACTAAGCAGGATGCAGAGATTGAAGGGCAACTGGCGCCCATCTATGATTTACAGCTGATTGGTGAAGTGAGATAGGAAGAACGATCTTGTGTGGCACACATGCCCAGGAGGCAACACCTTCATAACATTCAGACCACTCAAATAGAGACTAGACGATCAAGCCAATTAGAATGAATCGCGGTCGATGCTGCGTGTGGACAGCTAGAGGCGGTGTTTTAATATCTGCTGAAGGTGGTTGAAGGCTAGGGCGACTTGATCGTATTACCTAAGAGTTCGTTAGAGCGCCTTTATATGACCCAGATGCGATTTACACGATTACTGTCTGGAAAGATCACTTTCACACGATCATCCCTGCGTCGATCTGGACAGATCTACTACCGCCTTGTTTCGACTTGAGATCTCTCCACGAGTACCGTCACCGTGAACCCCATCTGTCCATAAGCTTTCCGCTATGATGATACTTTTTGCTCAGATCCTCAATTATTCTTACTGAAAAAAGTTCTGCCATGTTCTCCACCCTTTAGCGCACTTATATTCATGAGACATCGGTCGTTTAGATTACCTACATGTGATTCTGGCAAGAGACCGAGAATGGAAGCATTTGTAAGTGACCCGCTAACCAAATATTGGAGTGACCAAGGCTTGGGCTCATTCGCCCAAGGACTCGGCTTGTGCAAAGAAGCACTGTATCTTGATACGGCAATCTGAATAAGAACAGAATACGGATCACACGGAACAAAGCTCAGACTAGGACAGGGACACATGTGTGGCTCGGACCTCTACGCCCAAATGACATGCTGGCAAGTAATTCAATATCGGTATCTGGGGTAAACGTGGTTGTTGTAACTACCGAGAATCTACCATATTAAAAGTCCTTCTGGAAAGCGCTCTTAACCGGGTAGGCCTTCTCCAACTGGTGGAGTCCGTCCTGAATGTACCAATCGAGGATTGAAGGAATTGGACCTGATTATCTACTGCGATTGGAGCGTAGTTTTTAACAACCAGATCTCAACAATCTCTCAAATAGCTGGGTAAGAGCAAAGACCTCGAAACTACTCAGCAAGGCCGAAGTCGTCCAGTCGATTAGCGCTCGTCTGCCAAACGGGTAAGTCTAGGGTGACCAACGACCAGATCTTTACCAGTTTGACCTTCGTCTATCCAACCCTCAGGAAGCTGCCCGTCCCCGCTTCTCCCTTAGCATGAGCGTCGGCAGAATCAGCATCAACTTTCTGCAATTCCCGATATCTTGCATCCCACATCTGCTCACGAATCCACTCTTCGATTTCCTTGTCATCTTGGGGAATGTCTGTCTCACGATTCAATCCTTCCTTTTCAGCGGCTCGAATTACACCCTTTGCAATCTGCACGCTAATTTCCCGGACTTCTGTGACATCTGGTAACAGGCTTGCCTTGGGGTCCTTAAGGGCTGGCGACTGGGCAGCCAGTGCCTTGGTGGCTGCGACCAGGAGCGATGTTGGGAGAAGCCTCGCCCGACTAAGAATACAACCCAAACCTATGCCAGGAAAGATAGTACTATTATTACACTCTGCAATTTCGTACTTAGTTCCGTTGTATTCAACTGCATCGAAAGGGCTTCCTGTAGCACACAAAACTTTTCCGTCTGTCCACTTGAACAAGTCTTCAGGCACCGCTTCATGCAGCTTTGTTGGGTTGCTGAGAGGGAATATTGTAGGTCGCTCCACATGTCTGGCCATCTCTCTGACAACTTCTTCTGTGAATGCGCCAGGTTTTGTTGAGGTGCCAATCAGGACATGTGGCTTAACTTCCTTGATAACATCGAGAAGATTTTGATGACCTTTACCACTCCATTCGTCATCCTCCCTCGCATATTGGGCTTGCGCAGTGGTAAGCTCGTTCTTTTGCGATTTTAGCAGTAATCCAGGTTTGTCAAAGCACCTTTTTGCAATGTCAGCATATGATCAGGACATGCTCAAGCAGGCCTACCATATCTGGCGATTCGCGTCTTCCTTGGAGTTTTCAGTCTCCACGGCTATAGCATCTCGAAGTTGGTCCGCAATCCCGGTGCCGGCTGTACCTGAACCAAATATGACCACCCTCATATCCTGCATTTTCACTTTGCTCACATGCAACGCAGCCATCACACCGGCCAACGTGACGCAGCCAGTGCCTTGGACATCGTCGTTGAAGCAGGCCAATTCTGGCGTATACTTGTCTAGAATTCGACGTGCATTCTGCAGACCAAAATCCTCCTATAGGTGAAGTCAGCAATAAATCAACCACATTGACTTGTTGTTGTTGCCTACGAAGTGGATATATGCTTTAGGGTATCGTTTGTGAGCAGCGCGAACAAACCGTTCCACAAACGCATCGTATTCTTCGCCTCTAACTCTGTTGCGTTTCAAGCCAAGGTAGAGAGGGTCTTTGAGGAACGTTCATTCTGTAACATGTCAGCCTCATTTTGAACAGTTTGTGCGGAAAAGCTGTGGTACATTTGTTCCAACGTCCAAAACTACTGGAAGTGTTCGAGTTGGGTTAATTCCAGCACACAACGTGTAGATGGCTAATTTGGCGATTGATATCAGAATTGCCCCTACTCCTTGGTCTCCAATGCCGAGGATTTGCTCTCCATCGGAAACCACAATCAAATCAATATCTTCGGGCGCACCCCAGGGGTCCAAATCTGCCTCTATTCGATCCAGGTCTTCCACATTAAGGAAACAGCCTTCAGGTCGGCGGAAAAGCTCGGAGTACTGAGCAATTGCCTCTCCTTCAGTTGGCTATGAATGATTACTTTGAAATATCCAATCCTTCAGATAGTCTATGACTTACGGTGTAAATTATCGAGAACATCTCTTTCAGATTATCCAAAATTAGCTTGTAATACAACACTTCGTTCTGTTCTTTCAAGCTGGTCATGAACCTGTGACGAATAGCTGATCAGTACCTCCACCAGAAGAGGACAACTAAGTACGAACGTGTTCTTGCCTATATCATTATTTCGCGCCTTGAACTGCTTGTAAGCACGGCTAACTTGGCCCTCCAAGGTCTGTACGTTGGGAGGTAAAAGACCATGAAGCTTAAATTGTTCACGTTCTGCTGATGTAAATGCGGTACCTTTGTTGAGATAGGGCGTACGAAGAAGAGCGGACCCGGAGATAGCACAAGGCATAGGGCCTGAAGTTGACAGTGGGAGATGGCCATATTGAGAGTGGCTCACTGCTTTATTGTGAGAGGTCATAGCGAGTCGAGTTTAGGGAAACTCAATTCAGTGCTCTAATGATAAGCTGATATCCTGAGATTTCTTTTCCGGATCTGGAAGGAAATTGGCTAAGAGTGCAGTCTAGGACAGAGAAATCTTAAGCAAGATCAAGAAAGAAGTCAGAATGATGGAAGCTTCCATACTTATTTAAATCCATTCGCAAATGGAGGTTGTGGATACTCGTACTTCGTACCAGATTCAGGGTGAGTCCAAATGGGGTGACAACCCCTAGACGTCATTCAGCACAACTACACATCAGTTTTGAGGACATTTGGCTCTGAGAAGGTTCATTAACACATCCATAATTTGTGAAGGAGTTACTAGCTTAGATACGACATCGAGACTAACTCATTGAATATTGAATATATGCACGTGATTGGTGGCTTCCTCCATTTCAACGTTGAGTCTAAAATCCTAATCATGCCTTACATCTACATTGAGAAAACAATTCCATCGCTAATTATCAATCATCAGCAGTTCTAGCTCGAACACCATCTTGAGCGCCATATAAGCTCCTACTGGCCAAAACTGTGCTGATTTTAGAACTAATGTACTAGAAACGTCGAGGGCATCAAAATATCTCATGCTATCGAACGTATTTGGAATAGAAAGACAGCAGAATGTTCTTTCTTCGAAGACATGAAGATACGTCCTAACAAGCCTTGGACACGAAATGCCAAAGGTTCCAGAACACTCAGAGCCAGATTAAATATCGTCTTGCGATGCTTCGGATTTTCAGCACGAGCATTATCTGCGCCACAGATGAAGCGAACGGAATAAATTATACTATATTACATATCCACTAATCCTTACATTCTCAGATAGATATACATAGTCATGCTAACTGCTCCAGAGCGACACCTTTACACGCGACACTTGAGCATGCCTTGGCAGAAACACAATCCAGGCCTGCGTATGTAAGGAATACCGCCTATATATCCTCGGTCAAGCATTGGAGAGAGATCTCTCTATTCCATGTTATCATTGATGCTAATTTCATGTACTTGTCCGAGATAGTGATGCCCACTTCTTCTTTATCAGTACTTTCATTTTTCATTTGCGGAATCTTGGAGAATTAGGCACATGGCGCTGCTGAATAAAGCTCCGTGTATAGTACTGCCGAGGAGGCTAACCACTCATTTTACGATCTTATTTTTTTTTATCTTGCAAGCGCTAACTATGCTATTTCACTCGTTTTTGGGCATAGCATGCTGGAGTTTGTGTTTTTTCAGTCACGGTGTTCTATCAGATGACTTACCACTCTTCAGTGATTTGGTAAGAGAAGCGGCGAATGGCACTGCCGAAGATGGATTTCAAAGTCCCATAAGGGTTATGGCCGAGCCTGCTGCTGAAGCAGATGTATCTCAGTTTCGCTTTTACAGTCAAGACACGTCTGGTAGGATTTGCCACCATCATTTACCCAGCGAAGGGTACTAACTTCACCAGCCTTTCGTGTCAAGAGTCTGCCCGATGTACCATTCAATATCGGAGAGATGTATTCTGGGCTCATGCCTGTCAAAGCTGGAGACACGTCTAGACAGCTGTTTTTTGTTTACCAGCCCACCATCAATGCGCCCGTGGATGAAATCACAATCTGGATGAACGGCGGGCCCGGTTGCAGCAGTCTTGAAGGCTTCTTCCAAGAAAATGGAAGGTATGGCTTTATGAAACTCTTTTCGATATCTCATCCACTCAACCTTCTGTAGATTCGTCTGGCTAGAAAATCAGCCTCGCCCAACCATAAACGATCAAGCTTGGGTTAATGCTACGAACATGTTATGGTGAGCGCGTGCATACCTTTTGGCCGTCCCTCTTCTAATTCGAATTAGGGTCGAGCAGCCTATCGGGACCGGGTTTACTGTTGGTACACCGACTGCTAAGACCGAGGAAGAAATTGCCGCAGATTTTGTTGGATTCTTCAAGAATTTCCAGACCACCTTTGGGATCAAGAACTTCAAGATATACGTCACAGGTGAAAGCTATGCCGGCCGGTATGTGCCGTATATCTCCGCTGCCATGCTTGATAAGAAGGACACAGAATATTTCAATCTGAAAGGTATATCTTTATCAAAAATCGCAAGGGTTGGGGTAAGACATCTAACTATATAAGACTAGGTGCCATGGTATATGACCCATGTATTGGCCAATACGACATCGCCCAACAACAACTCCCCGCCGTCCCCTTCGTAAAAGCAAACAAGCAGCATTTCAGGTTCGAAGCCGACCTCCTGCAGGACCTCGAGAAAATCCACGCCTCATGCGGGTACAAAGCACACCTCGACAAATACCTCACCTTCCCCCCACCAGGGCATCAACCAAAACTCGGCCGAACGACCACATCCTGCAATCCCTTCCAGAGAATCCAGTACGAATTGCGCAACACAAACAAATGTTTCAACGTCTACGAAATAAGTCAACGCTGCCCCAAACCAACCGACGTGATGAAAGGCCGCATCCCCTACTTTAACCGCGCGGACGTGAAGAGCGCATTGCACGCCCCCCCTAACGCGCAATGGTCCATGTGCTCCAACGGCAAACGCGTCTTCACCGCACCACGCGGAACAGGTCCAGAAAGGGAAGGCGACCTCTCCGCCGACCCAATCGAAAAAGTACTGCCCCAGGTTATCAAGGCGACGAACAGGGTCCTCGTCTCCAATGGCGATTACGATATGATCATCATAACTAATGGAACACTCTTGTCCATTCAGAATATGACGTGGAATGGTGCACTAGGGTTTCAGCAGAAGCCGGTTACGCCGATTATGATTCCGAGTCAGGGGGATATGGGGGTGCAGCATTTTGAGAGGGGGTTGATGTGGGCGGAGACGTATAGGACGGGGCATATGGGGCCGGGGATGGCGCCGAAGGTTGCGTATAGGCATCTATTGTGGATGTTGGGGAGGATTGAGACGTTGTAGATTTTGGTCGGTTGCCATTTTTTGGGTAGACATTCGCCATCGTTTTTACGCCGTACAGTAGCGAAAGTAACCTCAAGGCCGGGCATTCAGTTGACAACACCTCTCTAATTTCGAGGCCCACAAGACATCCGTCAAGAAGCTGCATGCTAGATGGCACTGGTGTTTTGAGACGAAAAGATCTGGCTACTGCGGGAGACAACCGCTTTAAACAAGCTTACTTTGGCAAAAACCGGAAATTCGAAAGTCCTATCAAGCACCTTCCCCAAAAGGATAATTATACTTCAACAGTCCATTCAACCCACCAACCCAATGATCATCCCCACCGACATCACTCCCAGCCGCTCCGCGTACAATACTCGGCACACCACCATTCCAGACCCCACCTCTATCCCTAACACTCTCGCCCGAAACCCTAACCTCCATCCCCAATCCCAATCCTTTATTCCTCCTGACCCCATCGACACTAACCTCAACCTCCTTTCCCCTATTCATCTCACTCAACCGTAAAGTGATTTGAGCATTCGCCGGTAAGACCAACGGTCTGAAACTCAAACTTCTAGGGCAGATTGGTGTGAGGAGGAGGGAAGAGACGAGAGGATGTACGATACTACCGCCGCTGCTGAGACTGTACGCTGTACTCCCCGTGGGTGTGGAAATTATCATTCCGTCTGCTACGGCTTCGGTGAGGAAATGTCCGTTTATGAGGACTTTTATTATCGTAAGGTGCGGGTTTGCACCGCGGTGCATTATTACTTCATTCATTGCATAGACATCGCCATGTTCTTGCGATGGAGTGCCAGCATCATCGGTGAGGCGTTGGCCGTTAGCGTCGAAGATGCCAACTTTGAGTCTGTTGCGGAGGAGTACCCTTGCGCGATGGTTTGAGCCCATGAGTTTCCCACGGATAGAGGACCAGCTTTGCGAATCCGATGTCTCTGTTTCAGCACTTTCCGGTGCGGCAACATCTCCCAATGCTGGTCTACCATGACTGACCTCCGCACCAGAAACATACGCTTCCCTAAACGCCCTCTTATACTCTTCAAACTTCCACTGGCCAAGAAAACCTAGTGTACCCATACTGAATGATATAATGGGGGGAACATGTTTTGTCGTTGCAAACAATGCAGACGCGTGGAGGATGGTCCCATCACCACCAAGTGTTGATACCAGATCCACCTTGTCGTGTAAGATGGGCATGGACTTGTCCTTGGGCGCCGCAGTGGTATATACTGGAAAGGGCAAGCTTTCATGCACTTCTTTTGCTACATGGTGCTCGACTATCATGTTTATAGGTTCGTATTCCGAATGAATGTGTTTTGCGAATTCGATTAGGGATTCCGTAATGGCAGGTGTTTTATTCTTTTTCGTGAGAAGGATATTCTGAGGGCGAGATGGCCATTGCAGGGTGAGGAAATCTCCATTTTTACTATCTAAAAGAATTCGTCTGCGTTTAGCTTTAAAAAAAAAAAAAGAAGAGGAAGATGAAGCTTGATTTATTGATTTACCTTGATACCTGGGAGAAGTACGATGCGGCAGCTCCGCAATATCGCGTATTTCAGCCCATCTCGAAGAAGCAGATAAAGATCGCTTTCCAGTTGCTGCTATACTACCCAGCAGCTTCGTCCTTTGGATCATGGCAACATCTTTGTCTGATTCTTACACGCTGTTGGTGACCTTCATCTGTAATGCGGAGCTTAGTAGTGGTGGATGCAGCTCCAAACTCCCCACGTCATGCTATCCCCAATCCGTGATTCCTGAGGCAAGGATTATGAAGCCATCTTTGTACCACCTCACCACTACTGCCTCACCACTTCAGCTATTCGATGACTTGTTCCTATTGACACGTATTCACATGGACATCAACAGCTGTATCCTTGGTGTAGTAATCAGACCTGGAAGGAGGAGGGGCTCAGAAAGCGCAACCGGCCCATCGTTTCTGTAAATATCGTATCCGATCCTCCCGCTCTTCTGCCTTGTTCCCCGTGGATTTCCCCTCAACCCGCTCACTTGATACTCGTACTTTCCTACTCCCTATATATTCCTGTCGAGGGCGCAAACTACTATTCGAGGAGAACTCAAACTCCTGAACAAAACCATGGACGCCAACGGTATCCGCCTCCGTCCGGCCAAAACAGAGGCCGCCGCATTACAATCAACCACTACAGCACCTACAACGACAACCACTACCCCTCCAGCAAAACAACGCTCCCATCCCGGGGGAGCCAGTCAACACGGCTCCCTAATGCAAGCATGGAGAATCATATCCATGAACGTCTATTTTCTAGCAAGCTGCCTATGGTGGGTATTCTTATGGCTCTTCTGGGGAACCTCTCTCCTCCTGACGGCACTTAGTATGCACGCCACCCAATTCATGGGTGTACCTTTATACTTCTACGACAGAGACCTGTACTACTCATGGCAGGCGCTTACGAAACAACACTTTGGGCTTTTGGTCGTGACACTTCAGGCGTGGTGGAGTCCGACACTTGTGAGGGTTAGTGGGGATGAGAGTGTCAGGGGACAGTTGAGGAGGATGGAGGATGGGCGGTTGGAGCTGGAGTTTCCGGAGAGGATGGTGTTGCTTTCTAATCATATCGTAACTATTTCTATTTTTCAGGTGTTTATTTAGGGACAAAAGAGTGCTAATTGCAGTGGTACAGATTTATACCGACTGGCTCTATCTCTGGTGGTCCGCCTACGCTGCGAACATGCACGGTCACATCTACATCATCCTCAAGGAATCCCTAAAATACATACCCATCCTCGGACCTGGCATGATGTTCTTCAGCTTCGTCTTCCTATCCAGAAACTGGACGCAGGATAAACCTCGATTTCAACACCGGCTCAAGAAGCTTACGAACAAGCATAAAGGACCTACCAAAGGCTCGAAGATGTTGGATCCAATGTGGTTACTCCTTTTTCCAGAGGGAACCAATATCTCCAAGAACGGAAGGGCGAAAAGTAAAGCGTGGGCGGAGAAATCGGGACAACCGGATTTGGACCACTGTCTTCTACCACGGAGTACTGGGTTGCTTTTTACGCTGGATGAGCTCGGAGATTCAATAGAATGGGTTTACGACTGTACTCTAGCATACGAAGGCATTCCGTAAGCACTCCATTCTGCCCGTCCCCATTCCTTCCCGTCCAAGACTAATACAGCGACACCCAGTCAAGGCGAGTACGCCCAGGACGTTTTCACCCTCCGCGGTATATATCTTCAAGGCCGCAGTCCCCCCTCCGTCAATATGCACTGGCGACGTTTCGCTGTAAAAGACATTCCCGTTCACGACCCCAAAGCCTTTGAGCGCTGGGTCCTCATGGTGTGGCAGACAAAAGACGAGCTCCTAAAATACTACGCCCAACATGGGGGTTTTCCAGCAGATGAAGCTACAGAGTATAAAGATATCCCTCTGGGTGCTGGGGTGAAAGAAATGTACAAGGCGCCGGGGTGGATTGGGACTACTGTTGTGCCCAGGTATAGGCTTGAGTTTCTACAGATTTTTGCTCCAGTGGCGGCGATGGGATTGGTGGGCCACTTGGTGTGGAGATTCTGGAAATGGGGTGTTATTGCTTTGGGGAGTATTTAATTTGGGTTGCAATAGAGTGATTCATGGTTTTATGCGAGGAGTTGGCTTGGTTTTCTCCATCGGCTGGCGTGAACAATTACACCTGGTTGGATTTTGGTGGTGATACCCTTTTGATTAATTTCTCTCTGCGTTTGGGTTAGACATGGTAGAAGGAGGACGATACAGGAAATGCCCTCAAGACACTATTCTCACGATGGAATAGCTATGATGTGAAAGTTGTAGCAATTGATTTCTACCTCTGCTATCGCACATAGATACATATCCGTACGTCCTAATCCATTTCCATACACCTGAGTACAAGAGCAGAAACAGTATCCTATGGTGCTTTTAAACCAGGATATCTCAAATCCGTGAAAGCCCCAAACAATAAGAAAACCCTTTGAACACCACACAATGCTTCCAGTAATTCATCCCAGCCCCAGCTCTACTCCCACCCAGTCCACTACTTCCTCCCCCCTTTCTCCTTCCCTTCAATCTCCTCCATCAGAGCCACAAGATCCTGCTCCACCCCCTCAAACTCCAACGCCTCGCCAACCCACTCCCTCGCCTCCCCCACCCTCCCCATCTCAAGAAGACACTTCCCCCTCCTCCACCACGCCTTCGCATTCTGCACCTTCTTCAACTCAACACTACATCTCGCATCCACCGCCCCCTCAGGCCAACTCCTCAACGCCATGTACGCCTGCGCTCTATTCGCATATAATTGACACAACTCCTCCCTTACTAATCCACTCGGTTCCCAAAGCGGTCGTCCAAGCGCCATGGTTATACCTAGGGAGTACATTTTAATGGCTTCGGAGTGGGAGTTCTTGCGGAAGGCTGTATTGCCGCTTTCGCGTAACTTTTGGATTTGGGCAGAGCGTCTTGGGTTTACGGGGACGGGGGGTGGGGGGACGGAGTTTGGGGCGTCGGAGGCGAGGAGGGATTTATGGAGGGCGTTTAGGGTGGTGAGTTCGGTGAGGAGTTTTGTGTCTGGTGTGGGAGAGGTTGAGGAGAGGGCTTTTGTGGTTGGGTCGAGGGTTATGGGGACGGGGTTGAAGGTTTCGAGGTCCATGCTTGTTATTCTGTGGCTTTTTTTGCGGTGATTGTGTCTTATGTGTGATAAAGGAGTTGAGAAGCGTGTTTTCTAGTGGTTTTGTGGTTGTTCTTGTAGTGGGTTCTCTTGGTGATGCTGGTTTTTATATTGCAGGTTGTGTTTCTAGCAAGAGGCCAGAGTGGCTGCCGAATGCGGTTTCTGAGCATTGCTGGTACCACAAGTACGCGTAGAAGCGGGATACTTTAGACCGGCATTACGACCACATTTGGCCATTCATTTTAATGCAGATTATTTCGAGCACGAAATCACAAGAGGTATAATGCAAACAGACAGAAAGCCTTGAAATTGTGTCATTTCATAGCTCATATCGGGCAAAAGGGGGTATCCGAACAAAAACAGGGCCTTCTGCGAAAGCCTTCCAGCTTCAAACCCATCTCAAATAAACTCCGATGCCAAAAGGATGAACCTTCCAACCAGCAATTCATATGCCCGCAGGAAATGCCAAATACCAGAGTCCCAAGCGATTACATAGCAACCGCAACTATTATTACATGACAACACAATCCTCATTCTTATTTTGATTACCCCTCGAATGCCTCTCCCTGTTCTTGAGGCCTTTCGTCCCGCCCCTCTTCAGTTCCTCAAGTCGTTCCTGCGCCTTTGGATACTTGTGAGCTGGACATCCATGTTAGCAAAAATAACCCCCCACAACAGATTAAGCATTCGATCAACACTTACTAGCAGCCCTTCCATACCACCTCTTCGCATCCTCAAGACTTTTAGGACACCCAATCCCCGTTTCACTAAAATACCCCATCGCGAATTCAGCTTTGGGCATCTCCGCCATAGCAGCCTTCCGTGCCCAAAGATACGCTTCCGAATCACTTTGCTTGAGAATATCAGGAGAACCAGTGAGATACCACCCACTCAACGCAAGTTCAGCCTCGTGATCTTCTTGAGACGCAGCTTTGCTATACCAAAAGATGCTGTTCTTGTTGTCAATAGCGCAGCCCAGCTGTCCGTACTCAAATGCCATGCCTAAACGAGTTTGCGATTGGCGATACCCAAGTCTGGCGGCCTTATGGTATAATTGAAAAGCATACCCTTCATCGCGAATGACTTTACCGCCATTCGGTGCGTTCTCATACAGATTTGCAAGTTCATGGAGCGCGTGTGGATTTTCCTCGTCCGCGCGATCGGCTGCCCGTTGAAGCCAGATCATGGACTCGCCAGTACTTTGCTGTTGACCGAGCAGGCCCTTTAGCAATATCATACCCAATTTATACATTGCAGGAACGTCACCCAAAGCAGCCGCCCGTCGATACCATTGCACAGCCTTGAGGGGGTCCTTGCCGGTTCCGCCACCCAATTCATGTCCCATCTCACAGCATACTGCGGTTCTATAAGCGGAAGGTGGATGTCCCAATTTCGCTGCTGCTTGGTACAACTTGAATGCTTCTTTGGCGTCCACAGCCAACCCCAATTGACCAGTCCCGTAACAGTCTGCAAGATAAAACATGGCATCCGAATAATTGACGCTGACAAGCTTCTTGACATTCTTGTGCGCTTCAAATATGAACTTCTCCCGGTTTTTCTGCGTCGACCTGGCATCTGCACGTCCTTCCTCGTTTGCAAGAACAGCAGCAGCTTCCACTAATCTTTTCGCCAGGAAAAGTTGTTGCGCTGGATCACCTGGATTAATCTTTACAGCTTCTCTCAGCCGGAAGAGCTCGTCATGAGTTACTGGTGCCACTCCCTGCTTCTGGTCCACCGAAGGCCGCGGTGAATCCGACATGCTCATTCGTTGAGCTTGCACCTGGCGAATTTGGGCAGCTCCGGAAACTTCGCGATGTCGCGTTGGCGGTGCCGATGAGCTCTGTTGCATCAGGCCGGCTCGTATCGGCGGCGGTTGAGCTGGTAAGGCATCAACCGGCAGAGGATTAATTGGTAGGGCATCTGGATTCGTTGACCGGGCTGGTAAATGCGCTGCCACGGGCAAGCCAGATCTCGAGCTCATGGTGCTACCAGTCATTGATCGGGCGACTTGAGAGCCAGCAGGGCCGGGATCAGACCATTGACTCTGATTTGTTTCGTTGCGCACTATTGGCGGAGCTCCTGGTCGATGAAAATGGCGGGGACTATTTGGCGTAGAACCATTGCCTTGATTGAGATACGTTGGCGATATATTCGTAGCTAAAGGATGAGGCGGAGACCTACTCTGACCGCCATTACTATAGGCCGCCCCTACCACTGGAGGCATATTAGGTACAGGAGGTGAGGTAGCATGATCACCTCTTCCATATCCATTTGCCTGACCTCGAAGATCCGGCTGAGATCGTGTCTTGTGGCTCTGTTGGTAAAATGCGTCAGGACCAGGAGCCCTCGTTGGCGTCGCAGAGCGAACAGAATACAATGCTGGTCCTGCTTCAGGTGCCGCATCCAGCGGAATGCCTATAGCATCGCGTAATGGCTGCGAGGTTGATGGTTGCGCATCAAAGTCCGGCATGTAAGCTTCAAGCGCGGAGCCTTTGCTGATCAAAGGCGGCCTCTCTTCTGGGCTGTAAAGTCCTTGAGGAGTACCTGTGCGAGGTGGCATGTTCATTTGTGGCGCTTGCGCCATTCGTGGTTGAAAGTTGTTATTCGAAAAATTATTATGTTGATTTGAATGGCCGTTGGCTTGAGGTCGCGATCCAGAAGCAGTAGCAGGTCGAGGTGGAGCTTGCATAGGGCCAGGTCTATCTCCCATACCTGTATTGGAGCGCTGTGGTATAGGATCCCGCCGACCTATTTCATATCCGCCTGCATCATAGCCGGGGTCCTGCCATGAATTCGCATCGTGTTGCGGTCGTCTATCATGGACAGGGTATCCCCTTTCCTCAGGCATGGTCATGGCTCGCAGGGGTGGACCTCGGTTTTCATATGAAGGATGGGGACCGTACCTGTCCTCAGAAGATCGGGGTGGTCGTTCCCCTCGCGAATCGGCCTGAAACCTCGAATTTGCCGATCTTACTGAATTATAACTGTTTGAGCTACCTGATGTTGGAGGCCGCTTGCTATCCTGACTTGGCCGACCATTGATGTCCATATTAGCCATTGCACGTTCTGCAATCTGTTCGTCCGTCTTCGGTGCCATGGTCTTAGTAGGAAATACTGGAAATGGATTGTCAAAGCCCATAGTCTTTGGAGAGGCCGGCGACATTAGGCGCGGTTTAGCTGCACAGTTTCAGTAACGGATGTGTGGTCAAAAATGACAATCTTACCCTGCGCTTGCCTTGGAGGTGTCCTTCCTCCTCCCCGTGGATATGAAGACTGATGTTGCTCATTATCGTAATTTTGCATACCACCTTGAGGTGGTCCATAATTTTCAGGCGGTCCTCTGCCTCTCCCTCCTTCGGTCGGTGGTCCATTCATGCCATTACTATTACTGTATCCTCGCTGGCGAGGCGCGTAGTCTTGCCGTCTTCGCATCTGTTCTGGAGCATATTGCTGAGGTTGCTGTTGGCGTTGTTGTGGAGCACTATAGCCTTGATTGCCGTACTGCTGACCATTGTCCTGGTGCGCATATTGATCATACCCGTAATCTCCCTGACCTTCGTACTGATCCCAAAAGCCGTCTGCATCATAGCCCTGATAGCTCTCGTGTCCACCCTGTTGGTAATTCTGTCTCTCTTGGGGATATCCTCCTTGTTGGGGCCCGGCATCTAAATATGCTCCATTCTGGTAGCCTCCACCCTGCTGCGCGTACTGATGAGGGGGTGGTCCTCGTGGTGGTCCACGCGGTTGACCTCGTGGTGCTGGAGCTCCTCTAGGGACTTGCTGGTTGTGGTACGGCCTGGACGGCGCGTGATATTGGCCTTGGTCGTACGCCATCTCGTTGTTACGACTCACCCAAGCGGCCGATTGATTCGTAGTTCGAAAGTGAAAGAGTATTGAGATGCGATATTAACGAAAGACGAATGCGCCTAGAAGAGCCGCAAGCCAGGAAACATTAAACGCCAATTACTGCGCTTCGCATTAGAAGGTTTAGACAGTATTCTATTAAGACAGCCGGTATATTTTGTTTGGGTAGAAAGAGAAAGAGAACGTGGTCGCAAAGGTGCAAGTTGAAAGAGTTTGGAGTATAGTGCTCCGAAGACGCGGCGGTTAAACTGCAGCAGGAGTAAGAGAATGAACAGGAGAGGCGAAGTTATGTGTAAAGTGTGTGAGCACTTTGTCTTGAAAACCAAGAAAGACCAGCTGTTGTTTCAACGCGCAATAGCCAAGTCCAACTTACATCCACTAGACAAAGTCTCGCACTGCCTGTTTCCTTCAATTTGATTAGCTTCTGCAAAAGGGCAGTGCGACAGTGGGTATGTAGCTGGTCATGCTTGAGAGGCGGTCCAGTCGGGGAGTACGAGCTGGTCGAGAGCGCGTGGACAATCCGGGGTTCTCCTTGGAAAGACGATTCGTTACCCCGGCTATGCAAAATTAGGGCCAGGTACGAATTGTAGGAGGCTCCGCATCAGAGGTAGCGCTGGTGGAGAAGTGAGATTTGCATGGGTCGAGGCCCGCGTCAGTGGCTTTCTCATTGGTTTGACACCTCCGACGCCATGTTCTAAAGAATGCAAGTTGCAACGGCTATTCCGACTAACCTAATACAGAAAGTTCCAAACTCAGATTCTTCACCTCAATCCATACCATCACTTTAACAGCATATAATCATGTCACATCCACTAAATGATGAGATCCATTTACCACCAGCACCACATCCCCCTAATAAACATAAGAAAACATACACAATAATCTTCATGACCGGCAACCCGGGCCTAATAGAATATTACCGCGCCTTCCTAAACCACCTGCACACCACACTAACAACATCATCAAACCTCGCCGCCAATTTCAACATCATCGGTAAAAGTCTAATAGGTTTCGAACTTTCCAATTCCCAATCCAGTAATCAGAGAGCTTCTTGGCAAAAGGAAGCAGGTTTGAATCATGCTCCGCCGTTTAGTCTTGCAGAAGTTATTGATGCGGCGGAGAGGAATGTGATTGATGCAGAGGGGGAGGGGGATAGATTAATTCTCGTTGGGCATAGTGTTGGTGCTTACATTTGTCTTGAGATTGCGCAGAGGCATAGGAGGAGGTTGGAGGGTGGGATGGATTTGAGAGAGGGGGAGGAGCCGAATATTGTAGGTGGGATATGTTTGTTTCCTACTGTGGTAGATATTGGGGAGAGTAAGCAGGGTGTTATGTTGACTGTGAGTTCTTCTCTTCCCTGCTATCAATAGAATCATATGCCTGTCGCTTGAAGTGTGCTGATTCCGACACAGAAACTCTCCAATTTACCCTTCTTCCAAACAGTCTTCCCAGTATTGATATCAGCCATTCTAACAATAATCCCAACCTTTATTCTTCAGACCCTAGTCAAAGTGTTCACTGGCTTTCAACCACCAAGTGTCGCAGCAACGACGGCGTTTTTGAAAAGTAAACATGGCGTGCAGCAAGCACTGTAAGCACCTCACCCCCTCTCCATCACTCCTGCATCATCGTCAAATCCACTAATCCTCCCATCACAGCCACATGGGCGCAGATGAGATGCGCACAATAACAACAAACAAATGGGACGACGAAATATGGGGCGCGGCCCACCCTTCTTCATCGGGTATTCCACGCCCTAAGCTGTTCTTTTATTTTGGTAAGAGGGATCATTGGGTGGCGGACCGGACGAGAGATGATCTGCTGCAGTTGCGTGGTAGGAGTTTAGATCGGGAGGGCGAGGAGTGGAAACCGAACATGGAGATTGATGAATTGGGTGCACCGCATGCGTTTGTTGATGCTTTCAGTATACCCATAGCGGAGAAGGTGAGGGAGTATGTGGAAGAGATTGTAAGAGCGGAGGGAGTGTAATATGTGATAATCCTCGCGTATACTTCCAAATCCGAGAAGACGAATAAACCAATTCAGGGTAGGGTATACCGAAATGCCTAACCTTTTCAAAGGTGCCCTGAACTTATGCATCATCTTTATGATCCCAGAGACAGCCCTCCATCCTCTGCCCTCTGATTCCTGAACAAATCACTCAAACTCAATTGCCTCCCCATAGCCACCCCTGAAGCAGCCTCCTCCCTCTTCTCCATCTCCTCCCGCTTCTCCCTCCTACTCTTCTCCCCCCGGACCGCCAACTCCCTAATCACCGCCCCAACCTCCACCCTAGCATTCGCCGTACTCCCATCCTGATGGATCCAAAACCCATAAGCCACCAACTCCCCCTCCACACTCTCCCTCGCCTGTATGATGAAGTCATCGGTGAATTCCAGCGCATTCTCCCCAATAAGCTCTTCCATGAAATTCTTCAGACCCCGCCTATTCATTATGACGACGCTGTAGCGTTCTCCCCCCAAGGAATCGAGTTGCAATTGGCACACGAAGAGAGTGCCTTCTATGTCTTGTTTTTCCCATTCTTTTTTTTCGAAGGAATGTTTGTAGAGGACGGCGTAGTTGGCGAGGGTGAGGATTTGGGTTACGGCTGGGAAGTAGCGTTGCACGACTGTGAGGTTGAGTTCTTCGTTTGTGCGGGCGGGGGAAGCCATCTCGGCCATACTGATGGAGTCGTTGTCCTTTGATCAACTTACAATGGCAATTGACAATATGACCCCTGGGAGTGATTTGGTGCACAAAGGGGCGATGAAGTATTTCTTTTCTGTGGTCAAAATGCTCGTACTCCGTTAGTGTTTCGAATGCTGGGGTTGCGCTTGGAGTTTGTGGTTGTGAATTCAAAGATTTATTGAACAAAGGCTTTCACAGCAGTGTATCAGGAAATCCTGAGTTTGAGCTTACTTGCGCGAGATCGGTGTGGTTATTAGTTGGTGGTGGTTTTGGTTAACACTCCTGAGCAGGAGCGCGGAGGTGATGCGGAGAAGATGGTGGGGTGACCGACTAACTCAAGGTGGGGCCATCCCTTCCCTCTTCATGCTAGCTTTTGTTGTCTATTGAGGGCATCTTGAGCAGATCCAAGAAGGCTTGAACATGTCCTGTTCTGACAGAATATTACAGCTTGCAGCAAAATGCTTTAGACGTGCTAATGGGTCCAAAATGCTAGACTTCACATCACTTTCCATAGCAATAGATGTTGACTTTACATATATGTCCACCCTGAAGCTACACACGATACATTTACAATAAGCACTACCACAATTCACAGGTAGGTTTCTTGACAGGGCAATCAAAAGCTTGTCGCCACTCCCTCGAATTAGCAGTAGTTCCCTACGATCAATTAGCAAATATTTCCCCATCAACAAGAGCATAATGACAAAAGAACTAACCCTAATTCTGAACTGATCAGGACTATGGGGATCCGTGTATATCCGTTGTACCATCTCCTCCTCTCTATGTTTTCCACACCACGTCAAACCATACGCCAAGAAGAAAACCTGCTCCTTGGTGAATTCCTCCAACCCCGGCAGCAACTGATCAGGCTTATCCGCATCTCTCCTCTTCCAAGATTGGAAAGCAGCGGTTAAACCACCTGCATCGGCGATATTTTCTCCAAGAGTGAGTTTACCGTTGATATGCAAAGGGCCATCTTTGGTAGGGATACTGAAGTTGGAGAACTGCTCCACAAAGCAATCTGTCTTCTTCTTGAAAGCAGTGATGGTGTCTTTATCCCACCAATCCGTGTAATTGCCGTTTTGATCGTAATTCCTGCCCGAGGAATCGAATGCGTGGGAGAGCTCGTGGCCGGCAACCGCGCCAAAGGCACCATAGGAGAGATATTTCGGTATGGAGGGATCATAGAATACTGGTGCTTGCATGATACCAGCTGGGAAGACAATTTCGTTTCCAGGAGGATTATAGTATGCATTCACTGTTGATGCAGTCATGCCCCACTCATCTTTGTCGACAGGTTTGTCAGCTTGAGCCCATTCGCGAGCAATGTCCACTCTGGTTGCAGAAAGTCGGTTCTCGAAAAAGGTATCTGAGGAGACTTTGACATCGGCGTAGTATTTTTCGAGGACCGAAGGGTTAGTGACGTCTGGGCTCTTCGTTGGGTAACCAATCTTTTGCCGGATCAGGCCGACCTTGTCAATAGCAAGCTTTCGTACTTTCTTGGACATCCACTCGGAAGCGTTTAACTTGCGGGAGAATTCATCCTTGATATCGTGGATGATTTGATCACCAAGATCTTTGGCATCCTTGGAAAAGGCTGCTTCGATAAAGGAACGGCTGAGGATCCAGCCTGCTGAAGTCAATACATTAAATCTTATCATAACAAGTACAACTTACCGAGATCGCTATCCACAACACCTATGCAGGTCCGCCATCTCTCTGATTTAATATCCGGCGCTTTCCCCTGCAGCTTGTTTCGGAATCGAAGCAGAGGCTTTAAAGCATCATCTTCGACGCTGCCTCCCCACGAAGCAACCATCTTCCAAACCAAGTACGCTTGTAGTGTTTCACGGTCTTGTGCTCTGAGAATCTTGGAGAGTGATTTCAGATATTTTGGAGATCCAACAATTACTTTGGGAGGGATGTACCCTTTCGTGAAATTGGTAACAATATCTGAAATTTCAATCTCTGGAATCAGAAGGGCAGCTTCGATCAAAGTACGAGGATTGTAGTACTTCGTGACATCATTGGAGTCCTCGGGATTCGGAGCAGCAGAAGCCAGAGACGCTTCGAAATTGACAATATTGTCAACGACCTCCTTTTTCAAGACCATCGGGGCGTTCTCATCACGGAAGGTAGCTAAAACAGTCGCGCTCTTATTTGGATATGCCTCTTTGAGCAATGCTTCGAGGACTGCGCCAATCGTCTCCTTGTAGGCTGTGACAATCCCGGTGTTATTGTAGTATTCCTTGGAAGGAAGTCCAAAAGACCACGGCGCCCCAAGCTGAAGTACATTCACATCCGGATCCTTATCGTCCGCGCCCACACCGAGAGCAATAGGTCCTCCAACTCCAACACCCATCATGAATTTAACAGCTTCAGTCAGACTGGTATCAGGAGTACCTTTGGGCTTCTTGGTGGGGTAAATCGATTCAAGTCTCAGAAGAAGATCCAAAAGGGGAGTTGCACCAAGTAGCTTTAGTTGCGTCTCGTTTGTGCAAGCCTTGTACGCATCCTGCATCTTGGTGAAAATGTCCTGGTCAGGGCTTGATGCGGTCCAGAAAAGCGACTCGCTCTTAGGCGCTGGCGACTCCAGAATACGCTTGAGAACGAGCTGGCCCTCTTCTGACATAATTTGCAGGCTCCCGACGGAAGTCTGGTCCTCTCGTATCTCATGGGCAGCATCAAATCCTTCGCAAGAGAAAGCCCGAAAGTCATCACAAGGGTTCAAGTCCTTATGGTTTTTTGAAATACTGCGTAGGAGTGTTGATGCAGCAAGTACACAACCAGGAGATGTGCATGTGGAGACTTTGGACGAATTGTGGTGTGGTGAATGAGGTGAGTGTGGTGAATGTGGCGAGTGCGATCCCTTATCACCTCCACTCCGTGTACGAAGCAAAGTGGCAATGAGGAGAGCAAGCAGAACAATAATGGGAATAATCAAGGCAATGACGACAAAGTTGCGGTATAGAAAGCTCTTGACTTTGACCCATAGTGATGGGTTGGAATCATCAGAAGGCTGGGCAGCCTGTGCCTCATTGTCATGGTTAAGTAGCGGGGTACGGTCGTTTGGGGCAGCATTCTCTGCCATGTTTGTAGTTTGTGGATTGACACTGCTACAGAAGACGCAGTGTCGTATGTCGATGTAGATGAGATGAAGAGGAGCTGTTGATGCCTGGTGACGAAGCTGGAGGAAATGTGGTCATAGCTCCAAAGAGGCTGGGGTCGGGGTGGGGTGTCTTGCAGGAGTGGTCAGGTACGCTGCACAAGCTTGCTCCTCCCTAAAATAGATTTAAGGAACTTGTCTCAATTTTTGGATTGCATTGTTTGTGTTTACCCTTAGTAGAAAGAGTTTGGTATTCTTATCGAAGCAGCACTCGTCCTGACCCTGCAGCTCTGACCAACAACTACTCAAAATACACAAGCACCAGAAGAAGAATGCCTCCTGAATAAAGGTTCTCAAATCAAAGGATGAGATGGATTGCCTACGCCCAAGTCAAGTACTTTGCCCTGCACCCAAACGCGTAGAACGCACCACATTCCATCCATAATCGCAATACCAACAAGCCGCCAGCCAAGCCATGGGAAGCACAAGTCATACCTGATACCACCATACCAATAACGAATACAAAACCAAAAAAAAAACATGCAAGAAGAGACTGAAACGCCCGAAAAGACCATGCAACCCGTTTAAACATGCAAATAATCTGAACCATTCATACAAGTATTAAGATGTATGTACCAAACAGAAAACCCACCCCCATAAAAGCAACCGAAAGCCTGTCTAAGGGTATTTTCCCACATTTCCCCCCACTTTCCCATCCCTAATTTTTCCAAAGGTTCCCTTCATTTTTCTCGTTCATAGTCGTAAGTGCGTGAATGAATGCGTTTCGTTCTTCCACAGTAGCCAGTCCTCAGGAAGTAAGCGAACCCGAAAGGTCGTGATCACCACTCAGCGTCTGGTCAACATCCACCTTGCCAGAGTTGAAAGGATGATCGAAGAGTCCAAGTCCGATTCCGCTATCGTCGTTGAGATCATGCACATCGTGTGACGAGTCCGGTCGGGCGGCGGAACCAGACTCGAAACTCGAGCCAAAGCTGGCGTGATGCTCAAATTGCGGTTGCGACAAGGACATTGAACCAGCCTTTAGCCGCTTTCCCGGAGTCACGAGCTCTTGATCTAGATCGCCATCTGTGGCAGAGCGCTTCCTGCTAAGAGGTTGGCGTTGCTGCTGCTGTTGGCCAAAGGTTGGTGGCATTTGTTGAGAAGGCATCATCACTGCAGCGCTAGAGTCAGGAAAGGTCTCAGAGGGAGCCGGCCAAATTGTTCGGGGAGGATACTGACTCGAGTGTTGCGATAGTGCGGCATGTAGACCAGGCGTGTATTCGGCTCCAATGCTACTGTATCGACTCCGGCGGTCACTCCCACCAGCAATACTCCCACCACGGATGCCATTTGCGTATGCAGCCGCACCGTTCGTTAGTGGATGTGTTCGTGGTGGGGCTCGATGCACCATGAAACCACCTGAGCTAGCAAGCCATTGGATCATCTCGTCAATGAAGATCTTGACGATCCACCATCCGTGGAAACTATTCGAGCGCTCGATTGTCAAGTCTCTCATAGCAGCAGTGCCGAGATTCTTGACGCAGTCGACAATGGTGCGCGGGTTGGCGTTGGGAAAGCGAGCAGGGATGGACTTGACAAACGAAGCAATGCGTTCGAGATAGGAATCCGGCGCCGGCAGTGAATTGTCACTTCGCAAACTATGTCGGTAATGGGAATTTGCTGTGCAACCATCCATAAATGACACCGGTTGAAGGAGAGGAAGAAACTCGCGTGTGAGGATGTTGTATGCCTCTTCTTGGCCACAGGCAGGCATTTCACTCTCCATGATCTTCTTTGGGTTTACGATATCCACCCAGCTACGCCACAGCTTCTCTCGAGCCTCTTGGTCCTGCAGAGCCGCAGCTACAGCGTGGGCAGTTGAGTTGACCTTCAGTAGCCGAGCGACTAGCTCACAGAAGAGAGTGGCGGGTTCCAGCTTTGCTTCTAATACATGTTGAGGATGACCTTGGAATGTTCTAGTGATATGAGGCCGCAGCTGCTTTGAGATTGTATCCAGCAATCTCATAACAGGCATTGGCAGGACTTCCATGGTCAGATGCGCAAATGAATGCAACATATTTTGATACATGGACCAGTCAGCCTCCATGATCCACTCAGCCAGAGCTGGGTTGACAAAGAGTTTCTGTACTGGAACCGTCAGGGTACCCGAGAAGGAGTTAAAGAGTCGGAAAAACTGCTTCTCCTTGCAATAGCGAACGCTATCGACGAGTGATATGCAGTGTGATCGATACAAGGCAGTGAGAGCATTGGCAGCATCCGTGTCGTGGCCCAGAGGGGCGTACAGAGAGATGTCTGGGAGGGAAACTATATCACGTGGGCCATCCGGCGCACTAAACGAAAGAGGTTGTATGTATGCGTTTGCGGTAGTCACACCCCGCGGCAAAAAACCGGGGGTAGCAGTATCTGCAAAGACCCGTCCGTTGGCATGCTGCGGTAACGAACCGGCTTCTAGTGTTGGCGACTGAAAAACCTCATCGTCGGTTGGTAGGATAGCGGTATCTGGCGCCAGTCGTGGCATAGAGCTTGATAGAGTTAGTAACAGTGACGAAGTGAACCAGTAAATCCAAACTTACCCAAGATCTACTGATGCAGATTTGATTAATGGAGGGCGTACAGGATCGTCGCCCGTGTCCAGTGTACTGCGGTGGAGATTGTCTTCCTCAGGGTCATCTCTCAGTGCGAGGTCGACATAGTGATACTTGGATTCACCGCGAACACCAAGTCGACGTGTAGTAATGCCAGGAAATATGACTCGGACAAGCTTTCCAAAAGATGCAGGATTTAACGGCTGCACGCGTTCGTCTCCGCAGCGGTTCGCATAAGTGAGGTAGACACGACCTCGAGGCACCGAAGTCTTTGCAGGGACGCAAGCCTCATTGAGCCTGGAGAGAAATTTGTTAGTTACTGTTCATATGTAATGTCCAGTGTAAGATACCATAGCATAGCGAACAGCTGTTTGCTCTTTTCGCATTTTGAAGTCCGCTCGTTCTTGAGAACCTCAGCGCCAACGTCACTAAGGCTTCTGCCCTGATTCCGGTTCAACATGTCGTGCAATTCTTGTTCGTGTTTTTCGTTGGCTGCGCTGGAGGCACCAGTAGCCTTCTTCTTGCCTTTGCCGTTGGAAGTTCCGCTTGCAGAAAGAGGTCGCATAGGTGGTGGGGCTTGGATATGAGTGTACTCTATCCCTTGTGGGTGAGAGTTGTAGTGTGTGGGTGGTGGTTGAGGTTGAAAATAGCCAGCCTGGCTGTTATTTATGTGCGAATGCATGTTAGGGTCGGCTCCCAGTTGGATAGCGTGCATCTGCTGCTGGTCAAACAAGGCATGTGGACCCTGAAGTGCCATAATAGCGGCATCGTTCGCATCGAATTGTTCTAGCATTGGGTGTTGCCCATTAATGTGTTGATTGGGAAACGGGTCCTGGTTGAATGCGGTAACATGCTGCTCCTGCGGTAATAATGGGGTATGCATGCTAGTTGTAGAAGCGCGCGAAGGCGGTCGCTGGCTGGCAGCGGTTGTCGACCGTGATCTCCGGTCGGGAGCGGTCATTTCACGATCCAAAAGAGTTTATTGTACAGTCGTGGAAATATTATGCGTTGTATCCAAGAACGCTTTTCTCCCACCTGTTATGCGATTATTTTGCGACACAATCGCACCTTAAGTTGAGACGGAAAGACGTCGCTACAGACGATACAAATACAAGTCTCAGTGCGGGAAGTGGTGGTCCTTGAGACGGTATTTTGCGACAGTTTATTGGTAGCGAACTTGAGGCAGTTCTGAGAGAAACGGGCGATTGGGTCGTCCAGAGTCGAGACAAGCGTCTCCGGATGGTTAGTGAAGATGTTGCGGTGCAGCTAAACTTGGAAAAATAGGAGGATCCAATACCACTCGAAGATATTCGAGATAGTGTCTGCTGTTGGCGTCGAGGAGGTCCGGTCGGCGTTGGATTGCGAGGTTGGTCGAGTGTTGTGGGTAGTAAACAATGCGGAATCGATTTGGTTGGCCGAGCACAGACCGTTCGATCATGTGACAGATGATATATAACTCTAACTTGACACAAACATGCTTTTTCAAATACCTATAATCTTGTCTCGAATATGAGAAACTCATCTCTAAATCTGCATATACGATTTCAGTATTTCCCCAGTCACGCATTTGTGCTGCCAAGTCGATCTGATGCCCATCATCAATCATCGCTGTTATTAATATCCACGTCGCGAAAAGCTGTGAGGACTTCATTGGACAAGTACCACTCCATCTCTGAAAGATGCGCGATCTTGACTTCAATCTAAACATCCGATTCTCACACTGAGATCTGTATTAGCTAACAGACCCAATTACTACCCATTTTACTAACTCGGCAAGTGGGACTTAATCTTACATCACTTTCCCCTAGAATGAGGCTGTGATTTGTATCATCCGGCAACCGGAAGCACTCCTAGGCGCATATCGACCTTTCCGAGTGCCGACTCTCGAAAGCCTTATAAATCCGGTGATAAACATCCGGAAAAGGGTACCAAAATACGAATTACGCATAGTTGGCGAGAGTATCAATTTTCGAGGAGGCTTACCAAGCCGGTGATAAAGCTTCCGCCCGAAAAGGTTCAAATCAGAGCTCAGAGTAAGTCGATTGGACCAATGATAATTACAGCCTGACGGCTTTGCATGCACATAGCGTCTTCAAACGCACGGAGATGTCGTACCATGGTCAATTAGCACTTCCTCTTTCCAGGTGCCCCAGGCCAAGGCTACTGCATTATGCAGGCTTGTTACTTCCCAAACTCTGTGGGGCCAATGATGCTATTGACGCTGTACACCCTTGAGTTTGTCTTATAAAAGCAAATCCTCCTGCTCCCAAACTGCCACTTCCTCACAATATCACAATGTCTTCTCCTCTTATTCTCAAAGATCTTGCTATACCACTCGGCTCAACCGTCCTCGTCACTGGCGCCAACGGTCTCATCGGTAGTCACATCGTCAACCAATTGCTCGCAGCAGGTTATCACGTACGCGGCACCGTTCGGAATGTTAAAAAGAATGACTGGATGCTCGATTTCTTCTCCAAGAGACACGGAAATGCCAAATTTGAGCTCATCCAAGTGGAAGATATGGAGAAACCAGGCTGTTTCGACGAGGCTGTAAAGGGAGTTGCTGGAGTCATGCATACCACATCAACGGTAGACATGGCAGCTACAGATCCCCACCCAGCTATCGGGAACAACATCAAATCTGTCCTCACTGCTTTGGACAGTAGCCTTACGGAACCATCTGTCAAACGCTTCCTCTTAACTTCTTCTGCCTGGGCAGCGTCATATCCAAAGCCAGACGTTGGCTTTCACGTCACTGCCGATACATGGAACGAGCAAGCCATTGCAGATGCGTTTGCAAAAGACCAACCCCAACCCAACGGCTTTGCCATTTTCATAGCCGGCAAAACTCGAGCCGAACAAGAAGCATGGAAATGGGTCAGAGAGACGAAACCGCACTTTCAATTCAGCACAGTCTTACCCGAGACTGTGTTCGGTAGCGTCCTGTCCCCCGAAAATCAAGGCATTCCAACCACAGCGGGCTTGATCAAAGCCCTATACAACGGGCAAGGCATGGATTTTCTCAACATGATCCTTCCACAGCACTTTATTGACGTGGTTGATAATGCCAAACTACATGTTGCAGCTCTTGTGCATCCAGATGCTGCCAATGAACGGTTGCTAGGCTATGCCGAGCCATTTAACTGGAATGACGTCCTTGCTATTTTGCGCGAAATGTTTCCGCAAAGCGAGTTTATTGATGATATGGAGTTGGGGAGGGACATCAGCGAGGTTGATGATGGGAGGGCCTTGGAACTGTTGAAACTGGTTTATGGGCAGGATGAGTGGACTGGGCTAAAGGATTCAATCACGGCAAATGTGGAGAGTTTCGTCGGTAAAGAAGAGCTCGGGGGTGGAGGCACCTTAGCGAGCCAGATGTCTTGATATATGGCTTCTTAGTCCAATGTGACTAGGCTAGGATACTTGGTCATGCTTCTATAAGACTACGGGCTGAACACCTCAAGGCTAAGGCAAATTTCTCAGCACACCGTGTGTAATTTCCAGCACTAATGATTCAAAATGTGAATTACTTCGTAACGATCTCTGCTCGTGTAGTCCATCTTTAATCTTACATCCGCTCTCCTCCCACAATCCATTGCGAAACGAATCTCCCGCATTATGAATATTACTCGGATATAATTGTTGAAGAGTGCATTTCCCAAGCCTCATTCGTGAGGCTAATCTAGTGATGGTATTCTACCAAATGAAGTACTGCACCTACTTCCTATGGACAAAAGGGAACCAGGCTGACCAGCCCAGTAATTGGTGTGTTGTGTTAAGTACAGAAATGGTCAATCATGTAGCAACGCCGGGTTTTTTCCAGCTCGTCCTCTACTTCATTGTCCTGACTCTGTTTATTTTCTCCTGGCTTCTTGCCTAAGCCTTATCGTCCAACCTTAAACGAACACATCAGCTTCACCATCGACTAGATCTAAACCGGCCGACACACTATTCACATCCAGCCCACCCTCCTAACAAAGAAGCTCAAACCCCCAAGCAGAGCACTAACCCCACTGCAAACAATCAGCGGCCCATACCCAGACCCATACGCCGACCCCGCTTTCCCCACCCACGGCTCCCCCCGAACAAGCGCCTCACTGAGCGGTCCACTGACAATATTCCCCAAACCCCTCCCAAAAGCGAGAAACGCAAATACAAGACCCGCGTCTGCATTATCCGTCTGAGTTTGCATGTACTTGATCACACCCGTCCACGTGCTGCTGAAACTACCGGCAAAGAGTCCATACACCACGCAGAAGAGGTAGAGTATTGGGAGGGAAGTGGCCAGACCCCAAAGGAGGAAAATACCTATTGTGGTACCAATGGTAGATATGAGTATGCAGGTTGTGACGTGGTATCTATCGATGAGGGTACCCATCACGACGGTACCGAAGACGGCGGCTATGTTTACTGCTATGACTGTGAATGCTGAGGCGAGTGCCGAGGAGTGCAGGGTTTGTTGAGCAAAAGAAGGGAGGTAGATAGTTGGAAGGAAGTATCCGACTGCTTCGAGGATATTGCAGCCTTGGAGGACGATAAAGTGCCAGTTCCAGAGGAAGGAGACGTCGAAGAGTCGTCTAGTTCTGTGTTCACGCTCTGTGGCGATGTTGGGGAGTCGTGGTTTTACGAAATAGAGCAGCGGGAATGTAAGGATGAATAGAGCGAGTGACCAGACACGGAGTGTTGTGCGGAAGCCATATGACGTGAGGAGCCATCTAATCACCGTCAATATAAGGAGCTCATCCAAGTCCCCTGGTTCTACTCACTGCAGCACCAAAGGTAATATAACTCCAGCAAGCCCAGTTCCAGCCCACATAATACCGAAAGCAAGCCCCTTCCTTTTAATGAACCACTCATTAACAAAAAGAATAGTAGGCGAGTACGCCAAACTCCCGCCCACAGCATACAATACCCCCTGCGTAATAATAAGATGTCTAACACTCTGTGAAAAAGAACTCGCAGCCAAAGCACCGCACATGATAAACAAGCCCACCACACAGCAAGGTCTCCTCAACCTAGGCCATTTCTGCAATGCCGCAAACACAAACGGAGCGTCCAGATACATTATGCCCTAATTACCATTAGTACGAAGCTCTTCCACATCTAAGAATGAAGTCTTAGATTTACCATCGAGCAAGTCCCAATAACAGCGATACTCCCCTCTCCAGCGAACATTTCATTCTCCGAATAATACTGCTGAAAAATACCATACGAAAATGGAAATCCCCAGACTAACGCCTCCACGAAAAAACACCCTAGCAAAAAAAGCCACGCATCTTTCCCACCATCAGGCGGAGGCACCGCGCGTGAATAATCCCCGATAGGTTCGAAATTCTGTTCATTGAGTCGTCGTCTACCGGCTTCGTTAACAGGGAGAGGGGCCAATTCAACTTGACTGCCGTCCATGTTGAGAGTCGAGGCGAAAGAGGAGTAGGTCGCAAAGGTCGAAAGGATGTTTGAAAAGAATAAATGATTGAGGATTAATGTAAGATAAGATAAATAACCACGAAGGGTCATAGCGGAGAAACATGCAATGATGGAATCGCAAAGCTATAGTAGCGGTAAGGTTGGTAATCGAAACCGTCGAAGTACGCTCTTGTGAGAGGGGTCTGCATTAGTTGATCCAATGAGTGGACTTACAACCCAACCATGACCGCAGATACACGACCAGGGAAAATTCTGCAAAAAGAATGATGGAACATGATATTAAAATTGCCCTACATTACGAACGACAGACAGTGTATAACAAGCTGTCTCGACAAGTCGAGAAGTTGTAGAATTGAAAGAAAAAAGTCAAAGATTTGCCCCTACACCATTTCTTCCCGGTTCCATAGAATGATTACATGATATAACAAAATAACAAATTATTGCTTGTAGGAAAGGTATATTAAGGGAAAAGGATCGGACTAAAAATCCAACACCTAATGCAGTGAAAAGAAAAGAGAAAATAAAAAGTAAAGCATTACCAGCGCGAAGCAGTCCGCTCGTGTGCCGGACAGGAATTGATAAAGTGCCCCTCAGATCAATAAGTCCGTTGGAGACCAGTGCCTCAGAAGTTGAGGTAGTAAGCCATAAGAACAAGTCGGGCATGTGATTTTATGACGGTGTCAAAATGAGGGGGAAGGTTTGGTATGGATTCGTAGACATTCGTAGACTAGATTCGTAAACGGCGTTCCTTGGTTTGTGGTTCTGGCATATTTGTGGTCGCCCACATTTGACTGTCGCTCTTATGGTATCTTGTCGTTTGAGTGTCGTAAAATCGAAAGAGTTTGCGGGGGAATAGGTGTATCAAGTGAGATTGTAGGTCTTTCGTCGTTCGTGTATCGTCGTTCACCGTGTTACCCCGGACGGAAAACATCCGAACGGGGTCAACAAGAAGTTAATAAAATTCGTAAGGCCAGCTTCGGAAATGGGTTAGAAAGAGAAAAGAGAAGAACAAGAAACAAAACAAAACAGATTTAACGCCTAGAGATTCCTGCAAAAATCAAAACAGTAGGAGACATAATAACCCGATAATACAAATGCAGACTGACATGCAAATCAAATCAAATCCGATCCTAACCCAATCTTTCTCCGTCAGATGCTTTTGTCTTTGAAACTACCAGATATGCGTAAGATGAGAGACGGGTGTCCAACCCGTATCTCCAGAGTCATGACTCATTCTTCGTGTACGTCGTAGGGAGCAATGAATGCCAAGTGCAGACGAGGTACTCGTACTGCACCCAGCTACACCAGCAACCCTTTAGGGACCAACAGCTTGTAGCACACCATCTACTCGACAGTGATTTCCAGGTTAGACTGCGACGAGATCTCATCGCTGCCTCGTCCGCTGTGGCCACCATTCTGCCGTGATGGACGGGAACTAAACCCTGCACGCTCAGGTAGAGGCCCACGAGGTTGTCGAGATGGAAGACCTTGGCCTCTATCGCGGCTCTGGTCGTCAAATGCAGTGCTGAAGGATCTGTGACCACCGATAGGACCTGGAGCTTCCCGGTCCCATGCGCCACGCAAGCTGCGAGGGCTTCCACTTTGTCCATAATTGTTGCTCATGCTCATACTGCTCATACCGTTGACCAAAAGGTTTTCATCCCGATTTGCCGTGGCTGACAAATTCGGGTTAGATGCGGCACTTCCATTGTGGCCGTATTCAGCAAACCGAGCAAAATTGGTACTCAACGTGGCTGGAAAACTGGCCGTCGAGGGAACTGGTGAAGGCGTGTAAGACCGGAGATCGGCGTATGACTTAGCCGCTCGAAGGTTGTGCGCCGCATTCAGGCCGCCCTGGGAATCGGCAAATCCTAGCAATCCCGAAGATTGACGTCCAAGCGTATTGTAGAATGCATCGCCTCTTTGAACATCACTGAAGTCGGTTGTGGCCGCACGATTGAGAGCTCGTCGGTGGGTATCCCCAGGATGGCTTGTGGGCATTTGCGGAAGTGGAGGGCTAATGTTGGGCCCGTCGTGGACGCGGAAGATGTGGACCGCTCGTTGGTCGCCGGTCCCTTTGGAAACATGTGCTAAGCCCATCTGGTGCGCCAAAGTATGAACAATACGTCTCTGTGTAGGTGAGAGGGTGTGTGGCAGCGTGAGGTTATCTCGAGTGAAATCCTCCTTGAACACTACTAGCTGGGTGTAGAATTGGAGAACTTGAGGATCGTTGAGGTCGTAAGCTTCAGAAGGGTCAGAGTAAGGCCTTGCGGTGGAGTAGGCGAGGTTCTTACCAGGTTGCTGATTCCGCGCTGAGAGCGGTGAAGGTGATTGGGCAGGGATTATCTGAGACGAGAGTGAGCTCATCGAGGGCTGACTGTGAAGTCCTGATGGCTGGAGTGGTTGATGTTGCTCCTGGAGCTGACCACGGCGTTCTCGCTTCTCTCGTTCAATCCGTTCGCGCTCCATCAGGGGCAGCATCTTTTTGTACTCCACACGTAGCTTGCGACCGCACAACTCGTAGTGGTTCATGGCATCGATGACCACGGCCGTCTCCTCCGCTGTTGTGAAGTTGGCAAAAGCCAGACCCCTGAAAATTCCATTGTCGAAGTGATAGTTGAAAGCATAGGGTAATGGCAGACCAAGCTCAGTCATCAGCTGTACGAGCTGCTCTTTTTTGACTGCGAAGGGAATATTCTTGATAACAATAGCGGTAGGAATGAGCTCCTCTTCCATATCGGAATGGCCGCCACTCCGCATATGATCGTGGCTTGGATTTCCCATTTGTGAAAATGGAGGCATAGGGGGCAATGGCGGAGCGTCCATCCACGTCTGTTCATTTTATTAGTATATGTTATAACATTTGTGAAACAACTCGTTGAGGTGGGTGTCTACCGTTGGCAAGCCAGGTCTGCCACCTCTTGTTGACATCTGCTTCATGCGGCTGCTCGCACCAAATCCACCGATAGTGCTGCTCTGTTGAGGTCCAGGTCCTCCATAAGAATTCCACGGGTCAAATCCAGGCATATTATTTGAATTAATCGTCGCTGCACTCATCCGGTCGGGATAGCGAGGCGCATAGCTATTATGCTGGGCTGCGTGATCTTCCGCCGTGTACAAGCCGGAGTTTGGCATACCGCCGTAAGCTTCAAACTGACGCGATGGTTGGCGGTGTAAAGTCTGCTGTTGAGAAGGGTGGCGGTGAGAGCCTGGCGAGCGTTGTGAAGGGTTCTCGTAGTACATATCGTGATGATGGTGGCTGCTCATAGCAGCAGTCGGCCGTCTCGTCTGAAGACCGTTGAGAGAATGCAAAAATCGTGTCGTCGTCAGAGCAACAAAGTCTTGGGTTGCATTCGCCTTTCAACTTTCAAGTTTTGAGAAAATGTTGAAATTGACAGCGAGTGGGAAGACTGCAGAGACTGGCGCGTGATGGCCGTGGAAGGAGCGGATGAGGTAAGTGTGCTTTTACAAAGAACCCGTCTCGCAACTTTTCGGTCAAGAGACTTGACGGCTAGAGAGGATGGTGGGAAGCGTGTCACCTCACGTCAAGGGGGGTACTGAGGTACTGAGGTACTTGACCGACAGCAACGGTACGTGTGTGGAGGTACAAAGAACTGTTGCGTCCCCGATTTGGTGTCGATGTGGAGCTCGAACCCAACTTAAGACCGCCTGCCAGCTCCCTTGAACGCCTGCACCAAGCGTATAGGGAGGCCTGAGATGCGAAAACCAAGAACAAGTCTGCTCCAACGACGGATGCAGATGCTCTAGGAATCGACTGAAAAGGATTGAGAGTGTTGTTGTTGTTGTTGTGACAGCTGGGTGTTGCTGGGTTGGAAAATGCGCGCAAAGAAACTTGGGCTTGGGCGAGAAATGAAAAAAGTCGGAGCCTCGTTGACCGCCGCGTATTCTTTACAACTCAACGAACAAACAGGGAACACCCACGGGAGACGCTGTATATTTTATCGATGGGGGAATTCGAACAAAACGATGTCTAACTACAGATGATGATGCAGTGAACTATTTTGCGACTTTCAAAGATGATGACCCTTCCCCAATATTAATCTTCTCCTATTTCCATCATCTTCACCATCCTAATAAGTTCTAATCCCAGCTAACTAGTCCAAAGCCGTCAAGCCGTGAAGCCACAAATACATGATGATTCCACCACCAATATATGGTTGGTTCGCACTCTGCAGAATTGAACAAAACTATAACTTACAGCAGTTAGCGCAGCAGAAACTGTTTGTTGCTGCTTTGCCCCCGTTACTATATGAGCTTGCAATAGCACTCATCTAACCATGCTGCATATCGCCATCTCGAATCGCCATTCGCTGCCCAATCACGGCCAATTATGCATCTGTCCACCAAACCACCAAAGCTACATCCGTACTCCTGCACAGCTTTGCCACGCTGACTACCTTCATCTCTGCCCCGACTGGATGACTCTCTTATACAAATAGGCATACGGATGCAGCTGCTCAGCAGCGATGAGACAGTAGTTACTCCGCAGACCAGTGACTACACCGCAAGTGGTTATCGAGCTGCAATTTGGCCATGTCGAAGGCGGGCTAGGGGCCCGACGACTAACTCGGAAAGCCTGCCGTTTGCGTGCCGGGAAAATTAATAGTGGGAAACAGTGGGCAAAGTTGCTTTTTAAGGCCTTATAATCTTCATCTCACACAGACGTTTTGGCTTTCACCACACAATTTTAGCACCTCTCCCAGCAAAAGGGGTTTTGGAATCATTTTAACGCCTCTCTCGCCGGCCCGGTCCAAGGCAGCATGGCTTTGGACCCGTAGCGACAACGAACGGTTGATGAATTTCCATTTCAAAAAAGCCCCTGGAGATCGTCAATCATCACTCATCAATCACTCGTCCTAGTTAATATTAGATTGACGATTCCTCATTTCTTCCAAAATTATGGACCTGGTAAATCCTTCAAGTACCATTCTAGGGCATCCGATATCCTAGGCTGGAAATTTAGAGAAACCGCGGCATTTCCGCCTTTTGATATTACAGTCGAAGCTTTTTCCAGGGTCGTCAGCACTACTACCTACTACTTCAGGCAACGTATCGCTCAACAATCTCATTGTCCATG
Organism: Tothia fuscella; assembly: GCA_010583015.1. Classification (NCBI taxonomy): domain Eukaryota; kingdom Fungi; phylum Ascomycota; class Dothideomycetes; order Venturiales; family Cylindrosympodiaceae; genus Tothia; species Tothia fuscella. The sequence goes on from MU007015.1 coordinate 154,688, forward strand.
ATAACGAACTTCGAAGTCTTGATGAAGTTATGAACTCGAATTGGGCCAAACTCTACCTCGCCCAGATGCAAAGCGCTGCTTCATTGTCACATTGTCATCACACTCGAAAACTTGCCGTAGTAGTGGGACCAGGATGTCTATCAAACTACCAGCGGCTACGCCGCACCCTATTCACCTGCGTATCTGCACCTTTTGACAAACACGGAAACGCCAACGTGCCTAACAGAGGTCGCACAACATGAACCATTGAATTCTTACTAAACTGCCATCATCAAGCTCTTGCATAAACTTATAGAGGCGATAGCGAAATAATCTTGCAAAAAACGAGGAGGCGAAAGCTCAAGTGTGCCCACTTCTTGGCAGAAGGCTGAGAAATCGTTGGTAGAATCCGATAGGTTGGATACGAGGTCCCAGAAGTGAGACAAGCCCCCAGCGGAGACGCATCTCCATGCGATAACGTGACTTTTATGGGAGGATGAGGTACAGCGAATTAAGTCGTTGGACTTTGTTCTTTGTGTCTTGTTGGAGCTTCTTGTCATATTTTGTAGCCTTTTGAGTCACAACAGTCATCAAGTGTGACTCTTGCAAAATACTGAAACCAGCTCGTGCTTGTTATTATCATTATTGATAAGAACAACCTAGGACTATCCGAATAGAGTAGTTTGCTAGGTTCCAAACTCGGCCGTTCGTGTCCACTCAGTATCGCCAACGGCGCGGAATTCTACACCTTCTCCAAAGTAACCTGCATCGTTCCACGCCGTCATCATATCTGCGTCGTACGGACCGTGTCGTTCCTCACCGTCCCGCCCGTCCGCCCATCTGTACTCCCACTGCTTAGGTGTAGTACCAATGCTGTTTGCGCCAGCTTCTGCATCGTCCACCCAATCTTCACCTTTTTCTCGACGGTACTGGCGCATCAGAAGTTCCCGCTCTGCATCGTAAATATCGGTCTGACCACGTGTGAGAAGTTGGTCTGCAGCGCCAGTGATTGCTTCCACATCTTCACGACGCTTGGTTTCTGCGGGATCCTCTACAGCCTTGTCCGCAGCGTCTATGTCCATGTCGTCGCCATTATTTTGTCGTTTGTTCTTTTGTTTCCAGGCGGGCACTTTCTTCTGCTGTGGTCGCCCCTTGTTGAGACGCTGCAGGGCTTCCAGAACAGACTCTGCTTTATGCAAGTGCTTGATCAATGTAGCTAATAGATCGTATGTGACCACCGCATCATCGGCAAGCTGTTTTATCCGACGTTCTTCGTCGCGCTTCGTTTGTGCTTCGCGTGCTTTCTTGATGTCCTTCTTTGAGAGGCCTTGCATCCAAGCATCGTGCATCGAATCCGGATCTGTAGCCTTCCTCACAAAATTGCCGGATTCGTCGAATGCTCCCTCTTCTTGCTCGGAGCGCATATTGAATGCGTCTACCCTTGGGGCATGCTTCTTCTTCCCACCAGCGCCGACCTCCTCATCTACGTCGACTATAGCATCCCTGGTTTCATCGTCCTCATCTTCGCTACTACTCTCGTCATCCGCGGCCTTTGCCTTGCCACCTAGTGAAAAGTCGCCTGAAATGTGCCCTTTAGATGTGCTCTGCGCGACCTGCCCTTTTATCTCGTTGGTGTCGAGAAATCGCACATCCTTTTTCTTCTTGCCTGCAGGCTGCTCCTCCTCCTCATCCTCACGTGCCTCCTCTTTATCCGAATCGCCAAACATATCTTCCTCATCATCTTCCTCTTCTTTGGCTTCACTAGCTTTTGCTTTGGCCTTTGCTTTGGCTGCTGCGCGAGCATTGAAATTATCATTGTCGCTGTCTGAGTCGTAGCCATCCAAATTAACCGCATTTCGTTTCGTTGTTGGGCCTGTTCCAATTTCGTCCATCTCTAAAATGGCATCTTCTTCGGGTGCATCAGGCGCAAGAGCGGAAGGGTTCCGTACGTCGAACTTTGGTTTCTTAGAAGATGGCTCATCGCTTTTCAGATGGTGCGTCCTTGCAAATTGCTCTCCAGCTCGTTTGGGGCGTGCCATGGTGGTTGTAATGGATTATGGTAAGGATGGCTCGCTTTGCACCGGATGCTACGTAGAAAGCTCTTGAAGCTTTAGACTAGTTCACTGGCTACGAAAGTATTTGGTTCAGAGCTCAGCGTTTGAGTGGAATGATTTACCTCCCGAGTAGAAGAGGAATAGCTGCTGCTTGTACTCGTAGGCAGAGCTATGGAACGGTGCGTACCAGTCGCAAAGCAACAGGCAACACCTGTGACGAAATCTGGCAGAAGTAAACGAATAGATAGATTATGTAAGACAGAAACTATGGACGAGACGGGAACTGAGTTTGTTTGTTCAGAGAAAACGGGTTGTTTCCGGCGCTGTTTGATTAAGAAGCTTAAATCGGACTCGAGCCAGAAACGTCATCCCTCTTTCAGGCACCTCTACCCATTCACCTTTATATGCACCACCTCCGCCTACAACATTCCTTCCCACCCGCCACAAACTCTCTAACAGACAAGTCTAAGACTTCTCCGAGCTGCCTTCCTCCCTCAACTACACAAACTATTTACTAATCCGAGCACTTCCAAGAAAACGATGGTACGATAGACAAAACGCTTACACAACGCCCTTAACAAAGAAGAACTCCCCCACTAATACCACACCCAGTTTCGCCCAGATTATTTCGATCCCGATGACCCGATGGCCATGTACCAAGCAGCCATGGGTCAGCGACGAGGAGGCGCAAACCGCCGTTTCGACGAGTTCTTTCGTGTCTACCCACTCGCCATGATGCCTGGACCAGAGCGCGAAGAGGCAAACCACGGCGGAAAGATATTCTTGCCTTCCAGCGCTCTCGACAAGCTTACCCGGATGCACATCGCATACCCCATGCTTTTCGAGCTGATAAATGGCACAAAAGGCAAGCAGACGCATGCGGGTGTATTGGAGTTTACGGCGGAAGAGGGCAAAGTGTATCTTCCATATTGGCTTATGCAGACACTATCACTCGATCCGGGCGATCTTTTGGAAATCAAATCTACGGATCTTCCACTGGGAACATTTATCAAGCTACAAGCTCAGTCAACAGATTTCCTCGAAATCAGCGATCCTAAGGCTGTCCTAGAGAATGCTTTCCGTGGTTTCTCTTGCTTAACCACTGGCGACATATTCACCTTCAAATACAACGACCACGTCTACAGTATAGCTGTCATAGAAGCCAAACCAGAGAGTGCGAAACGTGGCATCTGCACACTGGAGACTGATTTGTCAGTCGACTTCGCCCCGCCAGTTGGTTATGTAGAACCCACGAGAAGCAGTGGTACCAGCACACCTCGAAGCGCGACTGGTGGACTCTCTGCTCAAGCTGGTACTTTACACACACAAGGAACTATGGCTCAAGCTATCAACTACGCGGACATTGCGCCCTCCGCAACCTCCGCGGCTGCCGGCGCAAAAGCAGTGTCCTCGCATTTCCTCGGTGGTGGTCAGAAATTATCTTCCAAAAAAGGAGGTAAAGCACCAACACCAAAAGCATCCACTCCCATCGCAGGCTCTTCGACGAATCCACAACCCACACCAGCCAGGAGAAATAACAACGGTCCCCAGCCTTTGCGGTTACCACCCCGAAAGCTTTTCTTCGGCTATGAGCATGTGCCGTTGAAGAAGAAGGATGGGAAGGATGGAGATGGTGAGAAGAAGGATTCACCCTTTTTCGAAGGCCAGGGTCAGACGTTGAGGAAAAAGAAGGATGATAAGAAGTAAGCGAGTTGTTAAGTGTGCATAGCGATCCGGCGTTGCTCGTGGATTTCGGGAAGGATTAGATGCTTTCAAGCATGAAATAAGGCGTCGGGGAATTGACAGGAGGCGTCTTCAATTTACGATTGGATTTTGGTGGTAGCTTGTGAGGGTCGTTTAGCTGGCGTGCTATCAACGTAGAGAACTCGTCCCACAGCTTACCTGAATACCACATGCCCACGAAAGTATGCATTTTTTGCTGTGATCAATTGAAAAGGGTCGACCGTTTACACTCCAGACGCAGCTTGAACTGACCCTCGTTTCATGGTCAGCATCATACAAATAAGGTGAAGCCTGCTGTGACAGAATACACAAGTAGCACTAGAGCTTGCAAATACAGCAGAAATGAGACCAAGGGAACTGAAAACTAGTGGCAAGCCGGGAAGTCCAACTATGATAACTTCCACTCAGATATTCTGAATAGATAGATTTTGATACGACCGAAAAAGGTTAAGCGGTACCTGATTGGAACACGCGCCACAAAAGACCAGCGTCTCTCTTGGCTCTGGATGGGGCACGTCCACGAAACGGCATGGTTCGACTACAACACCAACAACCACCATCCATCGTCCAGAGAGCTTCCTATTAATGTTTTAATTCCCACTGAGCTGTACTCACACCACCGCCCCAGTTCTTGAATTTATCGCCGACTTCTCACGTTAACTCCCCCCGATTCTCCACGACCCTTGTAGCCGCTGCGCATCGTCGTCACGAACTCCTCTTCGAATTTTTTATACGTCTAGGCATATACGGTCACACGAATACGCATGAAGGCGTCGATATAAATTTGTGCTTGTCTACTGTCTGTTGGCAAGTGAGGAAGAGTTTATGTCGTGGCATACGCCGGGCGCCATGAATGGAGCTGATCATGGGGGGTCGGTGGCCACCGAATACACCCTGCAAGGTACGTAAAGCTGCCGTAAAATAGCTTGCGAAGATGAGAAAAGTACTGGGGAAATGATGATGAGTTTCTTGGCTAATTGATGAGGACTCCAGGTGTTATGCGCTTTCTCCAAATCGAGTGGCACAGTCACGAGCGGGCTAGGAACGCGTGGGATATAGAACGTGCTGAGATGGTGAAGAAGATTGCAGTGCTAGAGGGTAGTTCTAACAAGGAAAAGAGGCAGGTGGAGATGCTGGAGAAGCATGTTAAAATGTTGGAGCAGGCGCTGAAGGCTGAGAGGCGGAAGAGTCGGGCATTGCAAGTTGGAGAAAAGGCTGCGATATATGAGGAATCGCAGCCGAGTGAGGCCAAAGGGAAAAATGCTGTCAAAGGCCTTTATAAACGTATGTTCACCCAATTTCCATCTGATACGACACTTACTAATATCATGTATAGCCCCGGTTAAACCTCACAACTCCTTTTTGAGTGTGGACAATCCTACTACTGATTTGGATAATGACGAATTGCATGTTGGAAAATCAAAGAAGTACTTGCAGAAATGCATTGAAGAGATTACATACCTGTTATTACCGCCCGCTCATCCTCCTCCACCTCAGCCCATGCAGTCCATGGCGAATGCAAACAATTACGTCAACCAGCAGGAAGCTCCCATGACAATGGAAGAAGTTTTCATGCAGCAACGACAAAAAGGGCAACAACAGAACAATTCGAATGTCGCTCAACCAATGCCGAGTCACCCTCCACCTTCAGTACCTTCAGCGCCAGACATGATGCAGCTCTCGCGAGACACTCACCAGGCTCCGCAGGCAGAAATGATGACCAGAGAGCCAGCAGGTCAACAGCATTATCAACAAAATCAGACATTACTATCCTCCCCGTTCATATCATCATCTCAATCGCAGCAATCACATTCGGGATTTCCGACCGTAACAGAAGAGCCACTGGAAAAGATCGTTCATACATATGACGCTTTTGGACACCCAATCTCGTCTCGAGATGAGTTATCAATACTCTCACATCACGGACAGTCTCTTTCTGAAAGCACAGATGGGTTTATTTTCGATGAAACGCCTTCGCTACCAGAACCACCACCGGATGGACCACCTCCGAGGAGACCAGATACCGACCTTTTCCCAAGCGCCAATAATATCCCAGTGAAGTCGCCTCCGCGAACGTCGCTTGGGGCTCACAGGCGGCGCAGCTCTGGATCTACCTCAATGGCTCGAAGGAGAAGTCAAGAGAACGAAATCCAGAATACTGGAGGGAGGCCGGGTTCAAAATCCGAACCACATGATTTCAAAGTCAAATTTGCACTACGGGGTCACCTCGACGTGGTCCGCTCGGTAATATTCACAGGTGGTGGCAGTCCCGCAGAACCGGAAATATGTACAGCTGGTGATGACGGGATGATCAAGCGATGGATTATACCTGCGAGTTATGCCAACTTTGGCCAGCACGGTATGAGCAACGATTTAGACATCCAAAGCTACTTCACGCACCGAGGTCACGACGGCGTTGTGACATCTCTCGCGGCTTGTCCGTCCGCTACCACATTCTCCACTGGCGGCCGAACTTCTGGAGATGGGTGGATATTCTCTGGCGGACAGGATGCTACGGTTCGTGTTTGGGAACGAGGTCGAGTCGATCCGAAGGCGACGTTGGATGGCCATACGGATGCCGTTTGGGCTGTCTGCGTTCTACCTTCGACGAGTGGCTCAGTGTTTGGTTCAGATTCCAACAACTTTGGTGGGCCCGATCGGGTGTTGCTCGCCTCCGGATCAGCAGACGGTACCATCAAGATCTGGGCCGTCAGCGCGCCACCACAACTAGTGTCGCCGTCCGGTGGCTCTCGACGAGGAGTTGGAGGCAGTCGCAGACACTCTGTGACCTCTGGATCCAATTATCCGTCATCTCCCCAGCCTAGCGTTGCTACAACAACTCCCTTCCACTATACTTTGGTCCACTCCATAGATCGAACAAATCTCCCCTCACCGACATGTATTAGCCCACTCTCACCTATGGGTGAGAATTTCGTGGTCAGCTTTAATGATTCTTCGATTATCATTTTCGATACCAGGACCGCTGAGGAAGTCATTGGTATGACTTCGAATGAGACATACGATGGCACGCCTGCTACAGGTATCAATTCCATCGTCGCTACATCTGTTGGCCTTGACGCATCAGAATCTGGACGCCTGTTGACTGAAGATGAAAGCCCCGTACATGGTGCGACTGGATCGAGTGAACGAGGTGGTGTGGAGGGTGTGGTCATCAGTGGGCACGAAGATCAATTCATCAGGTTCTTCGATGCTAATAGTGGTATGTTCTTCTTTCCCTCCAAACTTTCTTCATCAATTTGCTAATCATTTATTTCAAGGTCAATGCACATACTCCATGATCGCGCACGCCTCAGCCATCTCATCCCTCTCCCTCAGCAAGGACGGCCGCGAAGCTGTCTCCGCAGGCCACGACGCCAGTATTCGCTTTTGGGATCTCGAAAAACGTGTTTGCATGCAAGAATTCACTTCTCATCGTATTATGCGCGGGGAGGGTGTCTGCAGTGTTGTGTGGAGTACGGATGGGAGATTGGTCGTTAGTGCGGGTGGGGATGGTGTTGTTAAGGTGTTTGCGAGATGAGATGTGTAAGAGCTTTTTGGGAGTATTCAGAGCATTCGGAGCGTGAAGCGATCATTGTCCGAAGCGAACTGGAAGCGTAGTATCTACTGATTGCTCATCTTTCTTGTGGGAAGCGAAAGCAAGGTTTGGTGTGTAGAAAGAGAGGAAGGCATTTACGTATTTTACGTATGCTGGTTGTGTATAGTTGCTTCATTTTCTTCTTTCTTCTTTTTGGAGCGACTTTTGGGGCAGATCCGAGGCCAGAATGGCGAAAGACCGTTCGACTTTTTCACGTTTGTAGCATTTTTTTTTCTTGTATTTCACACTTCTTCTTCTATGGTTTCTCTATTAATAGGTCAACGAATAGTAGGTCCCCTGCTTTACTCATGATTTGCCTCTCTACTCACCTCTCTCTCCTTACTCCCGCTTTCTTGAATCCAATATTCATTATGGCAAACGGGCCCGGTTTGTGGTTCTTAGCAAGCGTTGTGCGGGCGTGGACTTGTTTTTTTTTTCTCCTTTCCGTCACTATAGTTTTCCCTTATGATAGGATTGGTGCGAGGTTGTAAATGTAGATGTGGTGTTAGTATCTGGTGGACAGGTATTATTAAATTGTAAATCTCAAGTATTGCCTTTGACGAAGTGAAGTTTGGATGTGGGCCGGGATTCGTGGAGTGTACAAATCTGTTTTGCGAATTGGGTACGGGCTTCATGGTATTGATAGCTTCTAGCTATTGATTAGATGGACGATATGATACTAGAGGCTTTGGGCATATATCTAGAATCCACTGGAGATATGTTTCTATTTCAGACTGAAAGGAAGTTAATCTGCTTTTGATCTCTAGATCTAGGCACAGATTGAATCATTAGTACTAGGAAGTCCTCGTTATATTTTAAGCGTGTGCTGAACTTTCACGAGTAATCTTTACAAACTCAAATCTTTGTGAGCGCAATTCACGTTTCATTGATAGTCAAAAGAAATGATTCATGGAAGCATCAATACAGTGAACTACTCTTTTCCGAATATGGTTCTTGATTTTGCATGCATAAATGGAGCCTTGTGCTACTGCACAAGGAGGCTCGACGTCAGGCTGGCCAATGACGTGTGCCGAACAACGCAGGTGCGGTGGCTTTTTCTGGGGAACTTCCTCCTCTTCAATTCCACGGATCCACCAACAACAAAATGGATGTCTATCTGTAGTATATTTGACTGACTCGGATAGAGCCGAGTACGTTCACCATGATCAATGCGCGCGTCCTCACGGCTTCAACCGGCATCTTCGCGCTCTTAATCCTCCTCTACAACTTCTGGAGCTATACCAGTAGTAATTCGATACCCAGACCTTTGGGCGCATACTTCCCAGTCGGCCAAAACAATCCGCAAGGACCAATCCCCAAGTCTTTGCCATTCACTTCAGGGCGTACCAGCTGGTTCCACCCCCAGAGTTGGCTACCATCCACCACTTCCTCGCAAAACAGCCCCAAAGGAACCAAACACAAATGGAACATCCTATACCACCTCGGCGGCAATGGTCCCTGGATACAAAAAGTCGATGGCATAGTAGACGGAGGAATCGGACCACCAGAGGGCTGCGAAGTCGAACAAGTCCATATGATGTCCAGACACGCAGAACGCTACCCAACAATAAGAGCCGGGATACGAATGCTCGACCTCGTGGATAGGATAAAAGCAGATAATGTCACTTTGACTGGTCCGTTGTCTTTTGTCAAGGATTGGGAATGGTTTGCTTCTGATGGGGAAGCTTCGTTTGAGCAATTGACTACTACGGGGCCGTATGCGGGGACTTTGGATGCTTTTACTACGGGTGTGAGACTAAGGACGAGGTATTCACATCTTTTATCTGGGAGGATATCACCTGGCGGTAGCAAGACGAGTTTTTGGGCTAGTGGGTCGGAGAGGGTTGTTGATACTGCAAGGTATTTCGCTGCTGGTTTTTGGGGTTTGGAACGGAAGGATTCAGAGACTTTGCACGTTATTCCTGAGACTGCTGAGCTGGGCGGCGATACCCTCACTCCTGGTGATACTTGTCTCGCATATCAATCAGATACCGAATACGGACATGATCAGGGTGCTGCTAAACTCGTCGAGTTTAGTAATACATATCTACCTGCTATTGCAGAACGTCTCGAAACGTTCATTTCCACCGCCGGGTCTAAAGCAGGCGAGTGGAGGTTTCGTTTCACGAATGATGAGGTTTATGCCTTGCAGGAGATGTGTGGATTTGAGACTACGGTTAGAGGATCAAGTCCTTGGTGTGGTGTCTTCACTCATGATGAGTGGGAATCTTTCGAGTATGCGAGGGATGTCATTCATTTTTACAGAGCTGGTCCTGGGACGAAATACGCTAAAGCGATGGGGTCGCTTTGGTTGAATGCTACTGCTGGATTGCTACTCAATACTCTGAGTGCGGGGCCATTCTTTATGAGCTTGTAAGTCTACTGGATTTCAGGAAAGTCTATCTATACATCTAAGCTAACAAACGCGCGCAGCGTCCATGACGGAGACATCGTCCCTATGCTCGCAGCACTAAATCTCTACCATGACAAAAACCCACTACCAGTAACTCACATCCCCAAGCACAGAGCGTGGAAAACATCCCAAGTAACCCCCATGATGGGCCGCGTCATCTTCGAAAGGATTCACTGCCCCAACAAAAGCCAAAGGAAAGACGAATTACAAGCGCGTGATCAAGGTGACACGTATTTTGTACGCATTAATGTCAATGATGGGATCGTCGCAATTCCTGGCTGTGAGGGCGGTCCGGGAAAAAGTTGTCCTCTTGATGAGTTTGTGATGAGGATACGGAAGAATCAACAGGAAGGTGGGGATTTTAGAGAGGTTTGTGGATTGGGAAGTGATGCTCCTGATCGGATTACTTTTTTGCACCAGTGAGGGAGATGTTGTAAAGCAAAATGTGGCGTTATGGGAATGATTTTCAAGAACGAGAGTGTTTATGATACCTGAGCATGACCGGCGTTGGTTCAGAGTTGTTCATCTAGCATAGAACACAGTTTAGGACTATACGTCTTTGCCACGAGCTGAAAACATCAAAAAATAAGGACTCGAAATGAAACTCATTGAGAAGATCCATATCACAGTTTCAAAGACTTCAATAGGCCGGAGTATGAACCTTGACGTTAATATGACAAAACAGGGATCAGGCGTCAGCAATTTTCGGGCGTGGAACAATAGAGCTCTAAAACACGAGGTCATGAGCGAAGAGAAATTCGTGTTAGGCAATGACATTGGTTAAGTTACAACAATCCGTTGATGCGTATCCCCATAACACCAAACCCAGAGACCCCAGATAAAACAACCACGGTCTACACCGCATTAAGCCATCCAGTCCCAGCCTATCGAACAGCAGAGAAAGAGAGAAATCTCAGCAATATCTCATCACAACAGCAGCAGCAGAACCCACACGAGACCACACGCATCTAAGCCTCCGCCTTCTTCTTCTTCTGTTCCACCTTGAGCAGCAGAGCGCGATTGATATGGGGCAAGACACCACCAAAAGCGATGGTCGCGCGGATGAGCGTGTCGAGTTCCTCGTCGCCGCGAATAGCAAGTTGCAAATGGCGAGGAGTGATGCGCTTGACCTTCAAGTCCTTCGCCGCGTTCCCTGCCAATTCGAGCACTTCAGCCGTCAAGTATTCGAGGACGGCGGTGAGGTAGATAGCGGCTTTGGCACCGATCCTGGTCTTTTGGCGCGTGATGTTACGGAGGTGACGCTTTATGCGACCGCATGGGAACTGTAGTAAACAAACGTACTTGTTAGTCTTTCCTTTGCGAGGTTTTGGTGGTGGAGGGGTTTGTTTTGATATGCAAAATGACGCGTCTTTGATGGTGCAGTTGTCGTAAGACAACACGGAAGCAAGAATAGGTTCGTACCTGAAGACCAGCCTTTGCAGAGTGGGATTTGGAAGTCTTTGCGCCGGCATCGCCGCCCTTCCCGCCAGTTTTGCCGCCAGTTTTACCTATTTGCGCGTAGTTCAGTTAGTATTGCACTCTAATTTATCCAGTAATTTTGGTGGAAATCCACATGGAAACAGTATGTACCTTTTCCTCCTGGCATTTTCGATGTGTTTTGATGGTTCGGCCGGGTATGGGTGGGATATCGGTGTTCGTTATTTTCTTGTGTTGTTCAAAGAGAGATGGCTGGAGCGAGGAAATGCTAAGTACGACACGACGAGACCCCGCACGTGACGTCCATCCGATAAGGCACCTGGTTCGTGAGTTGCCAGGAGAAGTGAAGCAAAAGAACTTTTTCGGGATCATGTCTTCAAGTTAGTATACTGAAAACTCCCGAATCATCCGATTTGATCGACGTTGAGAGGTCTGAGTACTTCAAATTGGAGACAGCATCCAAAAATGCTCGAGGAGAGTAAGGTGTTGCAGTCGTGATAGACTTTCTGCTTGCTTTACTCTCAATACAAGCGTTGGAAACGCTTTTACTGAATAAGATTGTCCGATCTCTAGTGTTAGCGGAACTTCTGCTCCAAGCTCTTGCCTGTGGGTTACATGATAAGTGTCTGTCAGGTCTACTACAATCATACTTGCTATGGTGTCTCGTTGACATGGTTGGAAGCTCTGCCACGGCTCAAAGGAGTTACTACCATGCTAAATAATGGCATGAGATAGTTTCCTCGATGGCCACACAAAAGTTGTGCGTGATGTTGATGAGCTCTTCTCTGGACTAGAAGAGGTTGAAGTGAGTTAGGGAGGAATCACGTGCTCATTACCATAAGACAATTTTAAACTAGGAACTCATCCATCATATCACAACATACACTTCTTGAGCTGGACTCATATTACTACTTGGGAATCGTCACTGTATCATCTACTTGGGTTTTGGGTTAACCTGTCTCGGTCTGCAATTCAAGCATTCCTGCGAATTTACGAGACCACAAAACCGCCACTTGCTCTGTAGCCTAGACAAAGAAGTCATAGTCACTGGTTTTCGCTGACCAGGTATTTTTAGTTTCAAAGGAACTCGGAGTCAATCAAATCCTGCGCTGCTACTCCTTCGCGCCCTTGGAATTCGGAAAGGCGCTGTGAGATTTCAAATTGAAGAATAAATACAAGTGAGCTTTCTATCATATGAAGAACCCCTAGTACTAATAGGTTCGTTAAGGGGCAGGAGCTGATAGTATAATAAAGCTTTCCTAAAGCTCTCGATTTGCTATATAGACTTTGAGGATCCCGGCTGCGTTTGAGTTCCAACTGGCAAGAGGAGTGAGGATACGATACGCAAAAGGTAATATGGTCTCTTCATCTTCTTGCTTTTTCGATAATTAAAGTCTAACATCTTGACCCCTAGTACTACTTGCCCATCATTTCTCTGAAAGATTCCTTGGGTTTAAGATACTTATGAGCGATGTGCTCGCAACACGTCAGGACTTACGCGTGTGGGCATACTGAGACTCTGAAGCCTCAGTTCTGTCCACTTTCTATCTCGAATAGGGGCGCTGCATGCGAGCCCATGGATGTAATCTATCGCACTGCGGCAGATGAGTGTTCGGCATGCGGTGATATCGAGATGACGAATGGATCGTAGGTGTTGGTAAAGAACCCAGATTTGCACAAGAGTTTCTCAGCACAACGCCTCAACATGTCCGTAAAAAGGTATTGCTCGTACGAGCACGAACGATGAATTGAAGCGGCAGAGTCATCGTCGGCATTTCTGATCTTTGGGTGCACTTTTCGCATTCAACGCTTGCAATTAATCTGCCTTCTTATTTCAGTGTACCTGAATTTCTACGACATAGTTTTATGCAGCCCACTATGATACATCTCCTACACAGCCCGTAGCTCAAAGTCTCTTTTTCAAGCATTACGTTCAAGGATCGAACCTTTTGAGGTGCCAACATTTCCCCATGTCGAAGAATACTGAGTTGCTGTTTTGAAGCCTAATTTTTCTAACCTTGTCTACAATACCCCCTCAATTCTTTGGAAGGCGGATGAGCTATCAAGAAAAAGTATATAAAGCCTGAATACTCGTCTACTACACGTAGAACTTCTACAACATCCAGTTAGGATCCTAGCTAAAAGTCTATAAGAAGAGATTTTCTTCTGTAGATCTTAAGAAATATATAATGTCTTCAAGGACTCCGGACACATTCGAGCTCGAGTTAGCGAGAGGGTGCAAGATACTAGAGTCGGAACGGTAGCTTCCAGGCTAAAAGCTAGGCTAAAAAACTTCTCGATTCAGTGTTTCGTATATATTACTAAAGAATCTATACATGTATAGATGAGTTGTGGGCAAGACACTTGAAATTGCGTTGCAATCTATATCCCTGAATTCAAATCCTGCAAAGTCGCCCAATAAAGCAGAAGGTCACATGAACTATAATGCGTTACAACGCGCAGGTAGTACATTTGAGCTGTTATATATAAGGCCGTCATCTATAAAAGTATCGTCTTCTATCAGCTAATCTCACCTCTACCTTCATTGACAATCCTTCGAATTATATTACAACCATGCAGATTATCTACATGCCTCTCTTGTTCGTGTCTTACACGACAGCCTTAGCCAATCCTTCCCTGCTCAGCAGACGTGCAGATTGCACTCCGAATCCTACAGAAACGTATCACTTAGGACATGGTCACGACATAAATACGGGTGACTTATTTGTAGGTGGCATAGTCAAACATGCGGGCCTGAAAGTGGGCGGAGGGAGTGGATGCATTCCTGCATGGGATAGGACGAGAAATGTGGTTCCGAAACTTGTCCCCAAGGCTGAGGCGGAGCCAACGAATGGTGATGCCTCCTAGCTGATATGTGACGCCTAGGTTTCATGTAGTGAGATTGTGAGTTTGGGGGCGACTTTGTTCCTTAGTCGAATAGTGGCTAACAGCTGAAGTTAATCACTTCTTTGCTACTCCATGTTATTGGTGTTAGGGTTTGTAGGATGCATAAAGCCCAGATTTCACCCTACAGCAGTCTTGGGTCTCATGTCCCAATAGCACACGCAGGATCATACACCTGCAAAGAGCTTCGCGAAAGGTTCACCAAGACTGTAATCATTCTTCAGAACAATCTGCCGGCGGGAAGACGCTGAGTCTCTTATTATGGAGAGGACGAGATTACTATATTAGGTTTACTCGGAAATAAGCTAGTGTGCTTACTATTCTGTCCAAGGCTTGGGAGATTTTTCACCTTTAATCATCCTTGTGCTGATCATGATGTACTTCGGTTGGAGTCTCCTGGTGACTCAAAGTTTACATCTGGATCTCTCTCGTCTCTGTTGAGTAAGATTTTGTGCTTAGAGATCAAGCATAGTCATCTCGAATAGATTGTCGTCCCAATTGTCATTGAAAAAGTAAATATATAATGGGATTAATACCGGAGAACTCAAATAAAAGAGCAGCGCAGAGCCTCAAGTAACTCAGGCTGACATGCCAGCAAGCTGCATGACACTTGGACATACACCAACGGGATCCAAGGGAATGGACATGGCATGAATGGTATTCCTGAGGATTGCCCCAACTCAGCAACTCGTCATAGCTTACGACAAATCTCAATTACTGCGTAGGCCGCAGCAAATTGTAATAGAGTTGAGTGGTGAGCAACACCGCTCCTTGGAATGGCATTGACGGAAAGGAGTTGTGATAGCATGTGTTCATGGTCGTAGATGATGTAAATGATTGCAACTATGTTTTCCAGTTGTCGTTGCGGTGACTTTGGCCAAGCATCAGACCATTTAAGGCCAAGTTTCAGCGAATTGAGCATTCTCATTGGCAGATTCGCTTTCCTTGGGCTTTCTCCCTGCATCAACCTCTCTTCCTCACCGTGTTGATGCACTCATTACACCCTTACTATTTCCTGACTGAATACAATCTGGTGGAGGTGCGGGCTCCTCGTCGATGTATGGAGCAATGAACCTGTGGCACGATATCCGCTATACATCCAGTATGTTCTCTGCTACCCCTCACCGGTTTATGAGGCGGCTGAGAACGATGGGACGGATGAAGCTCGACACAAGCTCAAGAATCGCGAGGTACACCACTCCGAACAGGCGCAGCTGCCTTACTGTAGCTGTAGGGGAATGAGAATGCACAGTATGGAGCCAGTTATGAGAGTGGGTCAGTAACTTCTTTTTCGAAAGGGTTGTTCTCCACATCTTTATCCAGTCTGTCGCCCTGCTGCGCCTCCCGTTGGCTTGCGATACTATTCCTAATTACTGCACTAAACACAAAGACTCAAGCGGAACTTTCGGCTTCCAGCCAGGTAGCCATTCCTTTCTTGTATAGCACCAATTCGATACCCGCCATGCCGTGCGCAGCTTGCATTCGCTAAGTCAGCTCCTCCCCATGCTCAGCTCAGCCTTTCATGGTGTTCGCGCTCCCCGAATCTGCACGCCCTGCCATCGTTCGCATGGTCGTGATGTCAACTGTAGTCTATAAAGGCAATCGTAGGGCTGCCCTATCTTGACTTCAGTTCACTTCATTATCTTTTTCAAGTTTTGTAATTGCTGCCTTGTTCACTACACTTGTCTGCATCATCTTCCACAACCGAACGGATTGACGACTCCGACACATACTATTGCCAGTACTTGTTTTGGAAGTCTGGCTTTCAAGCTATATTCTGCCTCTAGGAAACTTCAACGTTGTGTCTATTCCCTCCACAGTCAATATACGATTCTACCGTGCCTTCGCACTATTCCCTTCTGCTGTTTGTAGCCCAGATAATCTTTGCGAGTCTTCGAGTTAAACGGCATATGTAAGTGGTGTTACGAACTTCCTAATATAGCCAAATCCTCTTGTGTCCAAAGGCCAGAAGCTAATAGTTTTAGAAACATTATATAAAACTCTTAAATAGACTCATAGGCTTCAAGGATCCCGGGCACAGTCGACTTTCACTCGGCAAGAGGAAGTGGGACAATCCCCAGATACGCTTGGCATTCAACATGTGCATCCGGGTCATTGAGAAATATGCAGTCTGCGGCTGCATCTATCATATCCATGGCGTGGATGCTTGTGCCGGATATCAACAGCACGGCGTAGCTGACAAAATCGTTCAAGTTGGCTACGCTTGCCCTGCTCATCTCAAATAACACCTCTGGAAGGATCGCAGCATTCTCCGTTTTCTTCTTTGGAGCCGCATCGAAACGAATCTACTCTACTCATATCAAACTTTTCTCTGGTGCGGAAATTACATTCCCCTTACTTCAAATGCCTATCATACTTCACATCCTACACCACCTTCTATGCATGCACAGCTTTCGATCAACCTCTCTCTTGGCTGCAGGAAATCAGGTTCGCAGGCGGTTGATCTCCGGCCCTTATTCATTTGACTCTTTCCAGCGACTGAAGCGCGGATACACAATAAAAGCTTTCCTGCGGGCCAGATATTGCCTTTGGTTTTGGTTTTGGTCCTGGGTTTACTGTACATTTAGTTCGCGTTGGAAAGCCGGTTTCATGTGTTCCCGCGAAATTGCGGAAGTATGCATTGAGTTGTGCTTGTTTGAGTATATCTTTTGGCGCTGTATTTACCCATTTAAATTCGTTGTAAGCTATGGTAAAGGTACTCCAATCATAATGTTTATTGCACCGAATGTTTTTACATTCTCAACTCGCTTTCCCAGTCTGTAGACATAGCCACATATGTGCAGCTGCATCAAGCACGAGATATTCGGTCCCGCGGTGTTCGTAGAGCACCTTTGGTATTTGAGCTAATTCTTTTTGCAGGTCACCATCGGATACCATCGGATGAGCAGCTTGGAGCCTCTCCAAACTAGTGCAATATGAATATTTGGGAATTTCGGGGCTACCAAGTCCCAAATTTTTGAAAGCCGGATAGGCCGTTGCCAGAATCCTGACTTGTAGGCTTCAACATAGCTGTAATGAAACTACTTGGATCATTCCCACGACCTCTACCACCCTCTAACTTATTTGCAATTAGGATAAGTCGGCATTATTAACTAGTTTTGTTACAGTAGAACAGTTTTCACATTACCAGGATCCTAGATCATACCCGGCTTTCAAAAAACCAGAGGAAGGTCCAATGAAGAAATTCCAATCACAAAGTTCTCACTGCCATGGAATCATCAGCTCAAACATCGCTAAAGCAAGTATTTTGGGACGAACCAAGAACAGTTATCGAAAGAACGAACCAGCACAAACAGATTCTCTAGTATGGCTGCCATCTAAAAGGGCTCTGCATTTACGTTACCCACTTGAACGATAGAGATTGTACCTCTTGCCCATTTGCGTATCGTCGTAATCGCAGGGAGGAGGACACTACGCTCAAAGAAATGCAGGATACACACCAGAGTTCTCAGAGTATAGTGGTCCCACCCAAACTGCTGACGCAAGACTCCAATCGATCGCTATTCAAAGAACAGATCATCGACAAAAAGGAGTGGCAGCTCGTTCAGGACTTACTAGTGCCTTCCCTCTTGACTTACAGGCCATTACGTCTATTGCCGTCTTCCGGACAAGCGCAGGTTTTCTTGTCACGGAATGAAAAAGGCAAGCTGGTGGCCATTAAAGCTTTCAATCAAATCACAGAGATCGACTAGAAGATGAGTTGGCTTGCGCGAAAGCTGCTGTGCTAGCCTCGAAGAGAAATGCCGATAAAAGGCCAACTGTAGCCAGGACTCGTTTCGGTCAGCTTTGCGAAGTACATTGGACTGCCACGAGAGGCGACATGGTCTTTGATTTCTACGCCGGCGGGGATTTGCACGATCTTCGAGTTCGAAACCAAGACTTCCAGTTGCCAGAATCTTTGTTGTGGCATCTCTTGCACCAGATGTGTGAAGCCAGAGCTTGGCTCCACGAAGGCTCACCCAGGAAAATCATCCATCGCGATATCAAGCCCGAGAACTGGCTGTTGGATCTACCAGGGCCCTTTAACACCGAAGCAGGTATACGGCCGCGTCTTCGGCTGACCGACTTTGGGATGGCCATCTTTGAAGACCAGCGAGAAAACAGCAGCACATTTGCGTGGCGGGACTGGATCGGTGCCCCAAATTACTGGCCCCCCGAGCAAGCCCGCCGCTGTAAATTGAAAAGAAGCCCCACGGTAAATAGTCCAAGAGTGCCCAAGCCAGGGAGAGGGGATACAAACACCATGGCCTCAGAAATTTGGGCTATTGGTGCGTTGGTTTACGAGATCGCAACGCATCAAGTCACTTTTGTCAGGCCATTGGACTGGGAATGGATGGGTGCTTTTAAGCTTTTCACACAGACTTCTTTCGCGGAAAGACGGGTTCATGATTTGAACGATATCAAGAAAATTGAGCCGGTCGGACCTGTGAGCTGGCAGCCATATACCGAACAACTCAACAAAGTTCTGAGGTTTGCACTGGAATTCGACCCCCATAAAAGAGCCAGAGCGGGCGAATTGCTTAGGCTTATCGAGCGCGTTCGGAAGCAAGTCACTTCGAATGCTGAACTGAAGATACCATGGCAGCCTGAGTGTCCGGAACGGTTGTCTCCAGACCATTGTCCTGAAGATTTCGGTGCCTGAAGGAATTCGAATGCCAGAAATTCTATTGTTAGATTGTCAATAATCAGTACCTTGTGGTAGGGTTGATGAGACCATGAAAACTAGGATCTTTGCAGAAATTGTTAACCACAGTACAGCTGGGAGGCGAATCAGGTTAATCTCGTGCGAAAGGACATAATCTGAATTTCACGGACTCGCAGCTCCCGGGTCCAGCAACGTAAGTTATGGCTAGGATCCTATCAAAACTGATTTGAATTGATGACATGTATTCTAGATTTAGAGGACTCACCGCTCCCGGTACCATGATGATAGCTACCTTATAATTAATTGATCACGTTATAGACATATGTTCCAGCGAGAACTCTTTTCAATCGTCCGTATTCCACCGTTTCAGTATTTGATCTCGCACATTCGATTCAGTTACAGGCAGAAACTATGCAAAATGTTCGCTAGTAACCCCCTCCACCGTTGTATCCGCCAGCAAAATGTCCTCGGTTGTAGCGATTACTTCCTCTCGACCCACCTCTTCCTCCCAAGCTATATCCACGACTCCCAAAATTATCGCGGGGGGCTTCCTGTTCTTCTCCTCCGCCATGATCGTGGCCACCCCCTTCACCCATGTCGCCACCTGGGAAGCCTCCACCTCCCTGAGATAGCCCCTCTTGATCTTGAGCAAGTCCTCCAATGTCGCCAAAGCCAGTCACACGAGAAGGACCTGTATAGCGACCACTAGGGCTATTGTGAGTACCTCTACCACCTCCACCTCCACCGCCACGAAACCCTCCCATTCCTCCACCGCCGCTACTGCCACCACCACCGCCAAACCCTCCTCCGCCACCATCTGATGGGCCTGGACTTTGCGCAGGTGCTTGTTGTGGTACAGTGCGTCGTGGAACTGCCGGAGGGATTCTGTAAGTGCTGTTGCCGCGCTGAGGTGCTGCTGGAGTGGCTGGACTCGCATAACTGCGTGAAGGATTGGAGGATGGACCGCCCGAGTTATATCGAGGATTAGATGAAACACTGCCGTAGTTACTTGAAGGTGCCCCGCCATAGCTACTCGAAGGTCCTCCACCGTAGCTGTTTGGACCAGAACTGCCATAATCTGGCGTCTGTGGTTCAAAACGTCCTGGGTTGGAATTCAATCGTTGCTGTCGCTGTGGCGCTTGTTGGCACTGCCCACGACCACCTCCGTTTCCTCCACGGCTTCCACCCCTTTGTGATTCCCCGGCTTCCGATCGGGCTATTTGCTCTCTGAAACCGTCCGCCTCACGTTCTATTTTCTCTTGGTAGACTCTCGCCCTTTCAAGTGCCGATTCTAAACTCTCCCCTGGACGGGTTCTCATAGCATCAAGATGTTCATCGTAACCACTGTCATAAGACGAAGACGACGGCTGGTACCTGCCACCCGAACTGCCGCCGCGGTCACCAACATTGTAAGCGGATGTAACATAGCCTCCACCTGTTCCATACTCCTGCACTGATGCATTACCACGTCCAGTAAACCTTCCCCCACTACCGCCTCCACCTGTCCCATACTCCTGCACGGGTGCATTACCACGTCCAACGAATCTTCCTCCACCACCACCACCTGCTCGTCCTCCGCCATATCCTCCACTGCTACCATATCTACCACCACCACCGCCTTGACCAACTTCTAAAGGCGAGCCAGCATATCCTTCAATCCTGCCCGGAACCCCTGCATCTGTACGCCGGAAAAGCTGACACTTGAAGGGACATTTATTCTTGTACACACCGTAGTCATCCACTGTACCTACCCACCGCCTTACGCAACCAATACCGATGTAGTGACCACATGGAAGCTTGGTGGGAGTGCACGCTCGTCCGAAATTTTCCTGGCAAATACAGCAGGGGTTTTGGTTTTCAGGAACGCTGTCCACAGGGCATGGTCGCAGAGAGGAGAGGAATTGCTCGCGGGTTGGGTAACCTGCTGACATTGTTGGCTCAAGATGCTCTGGGCTGGCTGTTCTCTGTTGGATTTCTCAACTGTATTTCGCAACGCGAATTTGGTTGGCACTCTTCGAGATCGTGATTCGTGAACCAGGTGGTTTTCGCTGCTGTCGCCTTAAATAATCCTCTACAAAGAGCAGTGACATCGTCGTTCTGGCGTTTCGGTAACAAAGGCCAATCGCCAATTCCGGAGTCGTCGACACCGCGTTCGGCCATGCCCGATGTTGCTGGAGAATAAAGACAACGAGAATCCACAAGGCAGACACGACTAGTAGCGCGTAGAAATAGAACCATGCAGCGATACAAATGAAGAGCGTTCAAGATCGAAGACTCGTGTGATGTTTGTAAATTTCGGAGTGAGACTCATATTCTATTGATGCCTCACCTAAAATCATTAATCCCAACATGAGCTAGAAGCTGTCAGTAATAACATGTTATTTGGAAGTCCTTGAATAAATCCATACCTCCCAGTGATCCTAGACATATCTCATGATCATCAAATGAGTAGGAGTACGAAAGATACGAGACAAGATAACAGCCACTTTTTTTCAACATCGAGCGCTTTCACTGAGATCACTAGGTTGTTCCTGACTATTACCTGAACGCTGTAAGCAAAGTAAACACCTCCCAATATTCTTGATAGAGATAGTCCTACTCAAGGATCCCGAACAAGTCTAAGCTATATTTATCCAGAAGAAGTCGCAATACAAGAACTATAATTCATCACTCCACTCTTGACCTCCTCTCTACTAATGCCACCCAATTCTCTTACCGTTACATGCTGGAAGCCATGAGCCAAATAACTGATATTAAGATTTGTGACATGGGTCCCTACTTCTCAAAGATCCCGGTAGTACCTACGCTACTATTAGCCAGAAGAAGAAGTACCGTGACTATTTAAAGCAAAATTCGAAAACGTAAGATACTCGTTTTCAATTCCATCTAGCATTCTTGCATCCTATACTAGGCGCTATCTGTCCAATTATTATTTTTCAAAACCCTCGAATGGATCCCAACCTCTCAAGGACCCCGGACAACCTTGAGTCGCACCGAGTTGGAGGCAAGGAGATCTATAAGATTTGAAATTCAAAATGAACTCTAACTGTCCTATCGATAGATCCTACTTAGTGTCTCTCGATCCTAAGCTAGGCGCGGTCAGCCGAAATAATATTGTTTGGATACATGAAATAGATTTATACCTCTCAAGGATCCTGGACACATTCGAATACTTCTTAAGTGGAAGCCCGCAAATATACCTAAATGTGCTATCTTTTCCTATTTCATTAGAGTTATAGTAGTATTCTAGTGTTATCGACCCTTACCTCGACTAGGATCTATTAGAACTAGATGCGTTTAGGTTAGTGAGGACACCGATAGCCTTGCGTGGTTCTTTGGAGTTGTTGGGTGATTCGAGTACATTTGAGAAAGGATGGATTTTTGTTTCTGTCATACCCGTCCCATTTTCGTCTATCAGCCACGACGAAGCTGTAATCAGAACAACAAGAAGAACACGTCGAGACTCCAACTAATCACTATTATTTCTTCTCTTATTTCTTGAAATATGGTGTGGGAACCAGGAATTTCGAGCAATGAAAACCTTTTGGACTGCCTCATACGAAGTAAGTCCACTTTCCGTCTCTAAACACAAAGTAAATGCAATGATTCCAGAAGCTGTTGGTATACTCATTTGATTTTGCAATGCTCTTACAGAGCTATCGATGTCAGGATCCTAGCAATTGCCCGTTCGAAGCTACAAAAATTGAAAAGACGCAGTACCATAACAAAAAGGCATGAAACCGTGAAAATCGACAAAACGCCCAAACATGACAGTAATGAAGAAGTAAAAGACCTGTACAATATAAGAGAACTCGCCCATTCCTCCCAATTACCATTCCTGTCCTTGCAAAAACCTTTCCGAGCCTCAAGAATTGCACGTGTCGTACCCCTGAAAACTAGAAATACCTCAGTCTCTTCGCCACAATAACACAAGTCGTACTGAACGCAACCAAGAACCCAACAATTCCAAAGAACCACGCAAGGCTATCGCCTCTAAAGATATTTTATTGGTTAATTATATTTCGTCCGTACACTGAAATTTAACATGCTCCAATTGCTAAATGTTTGATTCTTCTTTATTAGTATTTCTGATTCCCCGGTTGTGCTGAGGGTCTTGTTAAATTGTTACCGCGATGAAAATCCCAGCGTCTCTTAAGTGTCAAACAAAAACGAGAGAGATTGGCTTGCGTATTAGGTCAAAGATATCCACCTTAACAAAGAAAATATCGACGTGGAGGAAACAAATAATTATGAAACTCTCAGAATTTGATTAGATCGAATTTAGTGCCACAAAGGTTTTAGGTATTTTTGATGAAGCTGAATTGCCAAGAACTCTCTTGAGTGTGGAAAATTGAGGGACATTTTGGTCGTGTGCCCGCCCAAAATACGTTACTGCGTCGCATACGTAGAGCCTAGTAATCATTCCATAACATTCACGATTTGCTAAATAAGACGAACAAAAAGCCTATAAAAGTTTTGGAATTGTTTGATTATACGTCGTAGTGGTTGTGCACACCGAAAAAAGTACTAACCAGTTACTTACGTGAAACCCCGCTCGCTAGACTGGTAATTATAGACGACCTGTTGGGACTCCCAAGAACCTGACTAGATCATGCACTCTGTCTAAGGCGCATAACGACGCCATCGTTACCGAACCAGTTACCTGCCTCTGCCTGAATCTCTCTTCTCACTTCCATCAAGAGCTCCCCAAGCATGTTCTCGCCGCGAAGCGGAGATTCTATGACACCACTGGGGGTGATTTTACCAACGATACCCCAAAAGTCGTCTCCCTGTGTTTCTCCGTACTCGAAAATATATTTTTCTCCTGATTTCGCTAACTTCGCTCTCAGCTCACGCCCTCCATCCCAGAGATCACTAAACTTTACCCTTAACCCTGCCCTCATCCTCTCAACCCTGACTTCTCTTCAACGTCGTCAGCCTTTGCCTTATAGTAATACGTCATCCGGGCTTGATTCAGTCTTGATCTTCCTTCTGTTGTCGACACGATCTTCCAGTATGCCTTTCTTCTTGTCTCGTTGTACTTCTCCCTGTCATTGACCCATAGTTGGTGGTGTCTGAATCTATCATATTCCTTGACATGTTCTTTTTGGCGTACGGCTTTGACTACCCGTTGTTCGGTAGTCAGTGGGAGCCCGACCAGACCATGACCTTCATAGGGACAAGTGTGTGTACATAAACCTTCGTAATCCATGTGCCCCCAGCCGCGCATGTGGAGTAAACCGTAGTTGCTGGGCTTGTCCACCATGGTCCAAAAGACAAAAGAGAATAGGGCTTCCAGCGCCAGGATGAGCATTCGATATTCTGGAGCTAAAGAAGGATTAGAGCTTATCACCGTCTTGCTTATGCGACACATACTGTTGACGGGGTCTGGAAGGGGAATGCGGAGGAGAACACCCTTATGCGTGGTGGAATATCCCTCGTCCAAAGACTTTTGCACGTTACTGGGAAGTGCCATTGACGATTCGTATTGAGTAAATCGTTTTTTGATACCGCGAGCACTTGTTGCAGATCCGCAGTACAATCTGGGTTACATTCGTGCCTACCACTGTCAATTATGGTTCCTTCAAACCGGTGTGTAACGATGCCGTCGTTACGTGCTAGTATCGACTGTGAAGAAAGATGTCGTCCTAGGTGCGAAAGCATGTTTTACTCCTTGCACCTTCCCTCGCAATCGAATCTAGCACAGGGCAAGAGTTACTGTAATAACAAAGAGTGCAATACTTACTTCTCCATCACGATTATGTACACACCCCAATGATAAGAACGAGGGGAAGGAAGGTCTTTGAAGAAGTCCAGCGTTGGGGCAGTGGTTGCACACAACACATCGTAGAGACCAGGAGTTACTTCCATGTCAGTGATGGTGACAAAGAATTGATCGAGGACTTCAGAACTGTTGAACACAATACTGTATTCAGGGATAATTGATGGATCGGTTTGGAGAAGAAGCCACACGACACCGACAAGGAAATCTATGAGCGGATTCGTAGGAGCTTCCATATTGGAGTCACCTTCGGCGCAAGGGATGAAAAGTAGAAACTGAGGACGGACTGATGGTACATGTAAGCACCATAAAGAGTTTTCAAGAAGGGTGGGGTTGTGAGTGTGGTTGGAGTTATGTATCGTGCTAACCCTTCTTGATATAAAAGGCACCACATGGTACCTCGAATCACAAAGCGAAGAATGGCGTGTATCGATAAACATATTCATTGTATTACAGAGGTAGATTCAGAACCACTTGAGCTTCTTAGCTACTACAACACAGATGAAAGCAAAAGCAAATAAAAACCCCATGATGCCGAAGAACCATCCAAGCCCAGTTGAATTCTTTCCAGGTACTAGATCAGCATTAGCATTGGTTTAGACGCTTTAGGAATGTATGACTATTACTAACCCTCGCCCACGTTCATACCAAAGAGACCAGTAACGAGGTTAAGAGGAACTAGAATCGTTGCGATGAGTGTGACCTTGCCGAGGACCTTGTTGACATTGTTACCCTGGGAGATGTGATCAACGTTAACCTGCGCGAGAAAGTTGTTGTGCAGGCGCGAAAGCAATTGCTCAGAGTGCGTGAGGTTGTCTCGCATAGTAACGACGTGGTCCTGGATATCGCTGAGGTAGAGTCCGACGTCGCCACGAGGAGCGGCTTGGAAGCCTTCATTGCAGCGCTTGGCGAAACCTTTGATGACATCGGGCTTGATTTGGAGAAGTCTCAGTAGGACTAAGCACCTCTTCCTGCATTCAGCAATGGCGCGGAGGATAGCGCGGGCGTCTTCAGGTCGAGCGGAAAAGACTTGGTCTTCGATGCTATCGGTTTGCACTTCGATGTCGCGAATGGCTGGCAAATAGCAATCGACAATGTCATCGATGAGAGCGTAACAGATCCAGTCAGCGCTGAGCTGCATGTAATCCCTCAATCGTCGCATACGCTTCAGAACGTTGGCCGTGTGCGGGTTTTGATTGAAGCAAAACGTGAGAAGGCCATTGCGGAAGACTACGGCGTATACACTGACGTCTTCAAGGTAGTCCTCGTGGTCCTTGTCGTGGTTGAAAGAGCGAGAGCTTACAAAGTAGTACTTCTTGAAGAGCTCAATCTTCTCGCGAGATTCTTGCGTGACGATATCCTCGCGAGTCAACGGATGAACCCCGAATGCTTTGCAGAGCGCAGCTACCTCGTCTTCCGTAGGATTGACAGCATCTAGCCAGAAGCAGCCACCCTCGGAAGGCATATCAAAGAGCTGTCGGAAAGTCTCTCCTTCTTCCAAAAGACCACCAATAGTTGTTGCGTGGATGGTGTCGTCAAGTTCAGAGGAGAAGAATGTCCACCAGCGCTTCACAAGATCGGCTTTGCTAGCGTGTGGGTCAGTCGAGAGCGTAGGAACACGCTCAACTTGAGTCTTCTCGAGATCGGAAAAGTCATCGTCGGTTGCGACGGGCATAGACCCAGTACGGTGAGGGGATGGCTCTTGTACTCTGATTTTAGGAGTGGTCAAATTGTCGTTCCCGGCCTCTCGCGCCTCCTGCTCTTCCTGAACGAATTCTTCCAAGTCGGAGAAGTCGATGCTCCCATCGTCATCCTTGCTATCCTCCGATTGAGGGTAGCATACATCGTCCTCAGCCGAGCTATGTCCAGAATCACTATCATTCTTCCCATCATCACTCCGGCCACTAAATGTTGGTCGACGGGATCGTCGAGAGCGGCGGGAATGGCCCGAACCTTTGGAGTTGGTCCGTTGGAGCTCCAAATTGTTGATCGAGGGAGCTTTACTATTGATGGTGCCGGATCGGCCACGGCGACGCGAACTCTCGGCAAAGGCATGAACCGAGTTCGGTGGGGATGGCGACGTGCTTCTAGAAGATGAAGACTCTCGAGAGGCATTGGCCTTTTGACGACGATTGGTGCTCTTTCGAGCCACAGCCGGGCTTACCGAGCCCCGTCGGAGAAACATTTGCTCCTGACCCTCTGTAGGTGAGACAAGAAGATTATCGTCGTCCACAATGACCTGCTCGTCTCTCAGAGCGGCATCTACTCTTAGCAAATCCGGGCGTGCATCATATATGCTAGCCAGAGTTCCACGTCTATTGCGAGGGGTATGCTCATGTCGCGGGAGTGACTCGGGTTGGCGACGGTGATCGTCGAGGTCCATGGTGTTGTCCTCGTGGTCGTGCCCTGGATTGATCGAGCGGTCGGGAGAATCAGTCAT
Source organism: Tothia fuscella (assembly GCA_010583015.1). Taxonomy (NCBI): domain Eukaryota; kingdom Fungi; phylum Ascomycota; class Dothideomycetes; order Venturiales; family Cylindrosympodiaceae; genus Tothia; species Tothia fuscella. The sequence continues at coordinate 181,701 of MU007015.1, forward strand.
CTCAAACTGAGCTACTGTAGTGTGTTGGGTGACCATTTTGACAAATCCAACTCTTGTCTGTTTTTATTGCTTTTGATATTTTCTGGGATAGACCCTTTGGCTCCTAGGCGAGCCGCTTGTGAGCGCTCACCACAAGTGAACGGTCAATTTGAACGAGTTGTATCGCGTAGGGAGGTTGCCCTACACGTTGACCGACGATGGTTGAAAGACGCTCCGCCTCTCAAGTCGCCCTGTGGTAGGCGAAAATGGTTCTTGTTGTTGCCAATAGCTGTGGTAGATGTATGTCGTGATCCAAAAACCAGTTATGGAGGCTTGAAGTCGCCTCCAATGACCCAAACTTTTGGGCCCAGGAGAGGACGAATAAGGGCGAATTTGTGAAGGTTAAGTCCCGCCAACTTGGTGGATTAATGGATATTGGACGTGCGACACGTCGTTGAAAGTGGTCTAAAGAAGTTGCTGGGAAGTTGCGGGGTGCCGGGTGTCTTTGATGATCGGTCCAGAAGCGTGCTACTTATTGTATTGTTGATGGGAGTGGTAGCGAAGAGCGTTGCGACTGTTTTAGTATTTGGTGGGGACGTCAAATGTCGATGTAGTGGGTGCTACGCTATACCGGTCGCGCTCCGAATGTGAAAATTGTATTTAAACCAACCCCGCTGTGGTGAAGGAAAGCAGCGACCTAAGTATGAGCGATTTTACAAGTAGAATTGATTGTTGCGTGTGAGTGCAGCAAGTTTTTTCCAGAGAGGGAGGCAAGAAGATGGCGCCGAACGGAAAGGAAAGAGCTTTTTTCCGCCGTCCAATTGGAGTGGGCGAGCTTGAGCGCGAGACGGACTTGTTTTTTTGACTTAGCGAGAGTAATGATTGGAAACACGCCGCTTATTCAAGGGGTGTGTCTTTACAAGGAAGATCAAGACAATGCGATTTACCGGCAATGGGTAATTTGGCGATGCGTTTTCACATGGAATAGTGCGTGTTAGATAAAGGATGTTGGAATGGTTGAGCAAACAAAGCCTGTGACCGAATCGTGACTTAATCGAGTTAGTCTGGCTACAGAAGTGCATGGATGCAGGGGAGGTAGGAGCCGCATCTCTTGGCTATTGGAGGACACGATTAGGTTTAACTACAGCAGATTGACTATCTGTATAGAACAACAAAAAGAATCAAAATGGCAGAAGAGGCTCTAGACTACGTTCGTGATCTCGTCGAGGGACAGATTGTGTGTCTCAAACGCTTTTTTCCTATAGTATAATTACCAAACTAACAAGTGTACAGGATTTTGAGGGACAACGTCTCAGCGAGCTCATATACACTGTCTTGCTCTCCCTAGTCGGTGTATGATTTACACTCTCCTAGGACTTTTGATACCCACCTGACTTGACCGCACAGGTCGTCGCATTCGTGACAGGGTACATAACCCAAAACGTCTACAACACTCTCTATGTCGGCCTCGCTGGCACAGCACTCACGTTCGTTGTCGTCGTACCAGCATGGCCTATTTTCAACAAACATCCCCAAAGATGGATCGCCGCACCACACAAGTACTCCAGTTCAAGTGGATTCAATGTTGAGGTGGATGGGAAGAAAGTTACCTAAGGTAGCCTTGGGCATGGATTGAGGCGTATGGAGTATGTGGACATGATTGCAACATAACGAGCATTAGGATATCCAAACCAAGAACGTCGTGCTTAGTACCGAAACGAGGAGTTGTCTTATACCAAAAATAGTTCTGGCATAAGCTCAGCCCTGTTGCATTTTTGAGTCTCTTATAGCTGGGTACATCTCAGCAAGATAACTCCTATGAGCCCGATGTATGCAGGCCTTGTTGAGACTCCCCAAGTTCTCGACGCTCGTCCAAACCTGACTGATCACCTAGAAATTCCTTTACCATGTCTTCTTTATCCTCTAACACATCTCCCTCGAGGTCGCAAAATACTGGTCCTCAAGATCACCACAGTTCTTGTACTGTTACCATTTATTCACATCATAGATCCTTGACCTGTTGAGCAGGAGTTTAAGCATTTGGAGGTGCTAGCCAAGCTCAGCTCAATCGAAATAAAGAGGTGGGTCGCGGCGTCTGTTAGCTGAAGACTATATGGAGAAATTGCTGTGACAAGAGAGAGCGTGAAATCTTGAATCTTGATTGCTACGCCCACGGCCCTCAATGCTAAACCACCCGCCTCAACCCAGAAGCTGTGAGCATATTGAACTAACTTCAGTGTACTCAAATGTGTCCCACTAATTTTGATTCCCGCCGAGAGACTTGATTTGCCCATTGAGAATACCATCCCATAATGCCTCATAACGCCATTTCACCATTGAACCAGTCCATCCCGCCCATCAGCGCCCATACTTCTGGAACTCCCAGTCACGATTGTCGAGTGGACACACTTGACGCGTCTTCAACCATCGAGAAATGCAATGAAAGTGAAAGGCGTGCTATAAAGTATTAGTAATAGCCCACAAAAAAGCGGACAAGAGAGTTATGATAGAACCTACGTTGCAAATACCCCAAGCTACAGTGCATTCTTCGCTAGCAGCAGAAGCCTGATTTGCTTGACACTCGATGCAGAGATCCATGATGTGATTACGACAGATGGCGCAGTTGTCGACAACAATATCCCATGCCCAGAGAGCGACGGCGTTCCATTTCTTGACTTCGAATCGCTTCTTGCCTTCGTCGGAGGCGCTGGCTTTGGAGGCTTTGGCCTTGGAAGCGGGTGCGGGGGCGTCGGTCATGTCTATGTCGGCCATTTTTGCGTGATTTTAAGGTGTGTAAGTAGATCTTCGGGTGGTGACTTTGAGTAGTGAAGTTGTGATTTATGAGGCGTTGTGGTAGTAAAGTGGGACAGGTTTTGGTGGCGGAGAGCGTTTATTATCGCTGGTAGAGCAAGGTTCTGTGGGAACAGCCCTATGATATATGGCAGTATCAAGCGGAAGGGAGAAAAGGATTTGTATTTGTGTTGGAAAGAGAGATCCAAGACGTTCTGGAGTGTCGAAGCTGCTTCTTCCCTAGGCAGAAAAGTCCCCAGCTCCGAATGCGGTAGTGGGGTGCAAGAAACAAAATATCAGACTTCAGGGGTCCAACCACTAACCAACCCCCTAGCTGTGAATCGTGTCCTCCACGAAAGCTTAGGTCAGGTTAGGAGAGATATTTTGTTACCACCATCGCCTTTCCCTTTTCGCACATCAACTACACCACCCCCAATTCCTTCCTTTCGCAATTCCACCTTCCTTCAAATTTAATCACTCATTGATTACCCGGAATTGATGCAATCATGAGCAGCTGTAAGTATTAAATATACATTTTGTTAGAGATGATGGTTCCCGGTCAACAGCCATCGAATTAGCTCAGGAGTTAACAAAGTGTCGCTCTACAGTACGATTCCTCGACCTCGTAAAGCCCTTTACGCCTCTTCTACCAGAGATTGCGTCGCCTGAAACCAAAGTTCCTTTCAGCCAGGTAAGTCCGCGCCAACATATCGAATTGGCCGTGCGACTGTATAGCTAACTTTTGTTGTGTGCTATAGAAATTAACATGGACGGGAGTAAGGAGAACCTCTACCTACATTAGTTCAAGAATTGTGATCTAATCACGATGATAGATTACCCTCCTCATATTCTTGGTCATGAGCCAGATGCCGCTATATGGTATCGTCTCATCCGACAGCTCTGATCCTCTCTTCTGGCTACGTATGATGATGGCTTCGAATCGAGGAACTTTGATGGAACTCGGTATTATATCCTGCTCGATATACATGGAAATAGGGGCGAAGCTTATGTTGCATCAGGAATCACACCTATTATCACCTCCGGCATGGTCTTTCAGGTTCGTTGTGCACACAATAGAAACTGTGGGAATCATGCTAATAATTGGTGTTATAGCTTCTTGCTGGTACACACATCCTCGACATCGACATGAACCTCAAGACTGACCGTGAACTCTACCAGACCGCACAGAAGCGTATGTTCCGTGTCCACATTCCCTGCTTCGTTGTGCACAACCATCATCTAAACATAACCTAACACATTCAAGTTCTCGCAATCATCATGTCTTTCGGACAAGCCTGTGTCTACGTCTTCTCCGGTCTCTACGGTCCACCCTCAGAGCTCGGCCTCGGAATCTGTGTCCTCCTCGTCGTCCAACTCGTCATCGCCGGTCTCATTGTCATTCTCCTTGACGAGCTTCTCCAAAAAGGATATGGTCTCGGCTCCGGTATCTCCCTCTTCATCGCCACAAACGTCTGTGAACAAATCGTATGGAAGGCCTTTTCTCCAACCACAATCAACACCGGTCGCGGCCCTGAATTCGAAGGTGCCATCTTAGCTCTCGTCCACCTCATGGTCACATGGCCAGACAAGCAGCTCGCCCTCAAGGAAGCTTTTTTCCGCCAGAACTTGCCCAACGTCATGAACTTGATCGCCACTCTCTTGATCTTCGCCGCTGTTATCTACCTCCAAAGCTTCCGTGTCGAAATCCCGGTCAAGTCCGCCAAACAGCGAGGAATGCGTGGATCCTACCCCGTCCGTCTCTTCTACACGTCCAACATGCCAATTATGCTGCAATCCGCCCTCTCCTCTAACATCTTCCTCGTGTCCCAAATGCTATTCTCCCGCTTCAGCGACAACCTCCTTGTTCGCCTTATTGGTGCGTGGGAAACTAAGGAAGGCATGGGCGCTCAGTTGCATGCCGTCGCCGGACTCGCGTACTACATGTCTCCACCTCTGTCCATCTCTGAGGCTCTCCTCGATCCTATTCATACGGCAGTCTATCTCTTATATATGATTTCTGCATGCGCCTTGTTCAGCAAGACATGGGTTGAGGTTTCTGGCTCTTCACCAAGAGATGTAGCTAAGCAGCTCAAGGAACAGGGACTTGTTATGGCTGGACACCGTGAGCAGTCCATGTACAAGGAGTTGAAGAGGGTTATTCCTACTGCTGCTGCTTTCGGTGGTGCCGTTATTGGTCTGCTGTCTGTGGCTTCTGATTTGATGGGTGCGCTTGGATCTGGTACTTCTATTTTGCTGGCTGTCACGTGAGTTTGCATTTATCCTTACATTGACGTTTTTGACTCCTACTAATGCCTCGACAGCATCATCTACGGTTATTTCGAAATCGCAGCCAAAGAGGGTGACATTGCAGGATTGAAGGGTATGGTTATCGGTTAAACACCACCAATCATAATCACGAAATAGCGAAAGCACCCGACCATTGTAATATCAATTTAAGCACGTATCTAACGATTCCACTGGTTTCGGTCGGTCGATTAGTAGGCTGGATAGGGAGAAGATTTGGCGGTCGACTGGAGCATGGCATTCGGGATTGCGATAAAAGGTATCCTCATCTAGTAGGAAGCGTGTAAAATAAGATTATATTGTGTGTTTGTGTGTGTGTTTTTGAGGAGTTGCTATCTGCAGAAGGTCTCAGTACAATTTTATTTGGATGGCTCATGGTGGGGATGGGATGCATGGAGGTTCATCAAAACGTATCTAGCGGGTTTTTTGCCCTTTTGAAAATTTTGTATTTATGGATCCTCCATGTCGATTCTCGATGCCTGCTATCTACGATCCCCGGTATGTGTAATCTTTCATTCTTCTCACTTTCAATCTCTCACCACTTCAATCCTGTCTGTTAGTTAGGTTTCCGGTGTGTGTCATTTTCTGTCCTTTTCATTTCCAAGCCCTCCCCACTTCAACCTTATCTGCCATATTACATTTCCAGTGTGTGTCATTCTCTGTCCTTCTCATTTCCAGTTTCTCACCACTTCGACCCTTTCCAAGTTTTCGCTCTTCCACACTTCAGTCGCTGCCGCCACCATCTCGATGATGGGGGGATCGGCGAGCTCCTGCGCCCACTTCAACGCTGTCATGCCATCTTTGTTCTTGCCTGACCATATTTTCCCCGTATCCAGTAGTAGATGCACAACCCTGCTGTTGTCACGCTCCATGAATGGCTTCAAAGGGGTGTCCAAATCTTCATCCTCAGTATCTGGATCCGCTCCCGCGGAAAGGAGGATCTGAGTCGCCCTGAATACCTCCTCAGGAGGGTTAGAACGTGAACAGCAGGCTAAACGTATGAGAGCAGTGCGCCCCCTATAGTCGCGACAGTCGATGGCAACGTCTGGATGGAACGCCAACAGTTCAAGTATTGGCAAAAGGGCGTTTTCGGCCGCGCGCGATAACGGTGTGAGACCACCGGGCGGCGCGATATTGAGCTGGATATCTGATCTGGAAAGGAAGGCCTTCACGATCCGCATATTGCTAGACTGTATTGCGTAACACAATGGAGGCACTCCCCGGCAGCCGCTTAAGTTCGGGTTTGTCTCCGCTCTTGCAAGCAGCGCTTCAACAACATCGGCATGGGGAGCGCGGGTGGCACGAACAAGTGGCGTCTCGTTTCGCTCAAGTTGGCTTCCATTAGGATTAGTGTCAGGAAGGCTTAGTAGTAACTCCACAATCTCAAGGTATCCCCTTCCCGCGGCCTCAGAGAGGGCATTCCATCCTTCCCCATCTGTACAAGGATCTTCCCGCCAAACCTCTGGTATAGCAATGAGTAACTTGACAGCTTGTGTATGGCCGTGACGAACTGCCTTCCAAAGAGGAGACGACTCGATATCTAGATCAGGACAGCCATTCGGATTGACACGGCCACTGGCCAGGAGCATCTCCATGACGCCAATATGCCCCTTTCGAGCGGCACAAGCCAACGGTGTAGGCCATTCTTGAGAATAATTGGGATTGACCAAATCGCCTTTCGCAAGAAGCAAACGAACTGCTTCTTCGTGCCCCAAAAATGCAGCCCACGACAGAGGTTTGAGGCTCATAGGACTGTCGCAAGCAACATCCGGATCAGCATCATCCCGTGCTAGAAGAAGTTTCGCGATCTTTATTTGACCACATCTGACGGCATGACAAGTGGAGTATCCATGCAGCCTCGAGCTTCGTATAAATTGATACTCGCGCCCTGACGGTCGAGTAGTAGTTCAACAGTGGAGATGTGACCGCCAGCGATTGCCCATTTGACATGACGCACATCTGTTTGGGCTCCAGCATCGATAAACTCTTTGATTGTGTCGTTTCGTCCATGTCCTGTGAGATATTCGAGGCCTGCACTTTGCGACTGCTGGATATTGTTCTTGATAAGAAAGGTACGTAACAAAAGGTGTAATTTGCGATTGGTGCGGCTGAATTTACTAATCGGCTCGTCCAGGTGAAGATACCCTGCTGTTTGCAAGAGCAGCTCATTTGGAAGATCCAGGAGTGTTGCAAGTGCCATTGTTGACTATCTGTTGTTGGTTCGAGATTTTGGATGTTGGTTGGAGGTTGTGGTCGAAGAACGTTGATTCTGTTCCTGAAAGAGAAGGCACGAAGTTGAATAAGGGATTATTGTTACCGTCACACCTCACTCTTCCCTCCCATCTACTACAGGCTGTAAAGAAGCGGGTAAATATTCAAAACTATTCATATTCAATCTTTTCATTACCTTCTACCTTAAAAGCAAAGATCAAGCATGTCTAGAACTAGGCACGTGCTACTTTAGCCCAATGTGGAACACGCGCTCCACTAGGCTGAAAGAAACTGGGGGTGTAAATACATTTTCTATAACTTAGCCTAACATGGGAAATTGCGCTCTCCCAAGCTCAGATCTCCTTTTCTGTCCTACGCGTCCTTCCTCTCTAATAAAACCATTATTGATTTCAGGCGGAGTATTTCATCATGTCTGACCAAGGAAGCAAACGCAAGAGAGCAGATACAATCAGTGACAATTTACCGGCTCAACATCGAGAATTTCAAGGATCTTCTACAGAAGAGCACGAGGGGGCAACTCACTCAGAACAAGCGGGTTCTTTCTCAGGATCCGAAGATCCACCCTACGACGAAATTGCGACCTATCTAGACGGCGATGGTGACGATGATGACTTGAGGAATTCCTCAGTGACTATCTTGAAAACAGCTACAATGACTATGGAGTGCCAAAGTATGATAAGAATCGAACAGTAACTTAGGTAAGCTAAATCTTCTTATTTTAATTACTTACTTACCCCATTACTCAACGTTTCATATAATACATGGTTTTTTTCCAGCAAGATGCTGTGACTTGTTCCTGCAAGACTGGTTGTGCTGGAAGATGCAAGTGCTTCAAGAGTGGAGTAAGGTGCGCGTCAGGTTGCCAATGCAGCTCTTGCAGCAACGCGTTCAATCAACTTCAGAGCTTCTTTGGCCAAGCAGATGTGACAGCGAACCCATGTTTCACAAGTTGGCTAAAGGGCAAAGCCAAAAGCATCGACATCGTCGATTCGGAATTTGTGGAACTTCTGCGGAGCAGTCTCTTTGGCGTCAAAGAGGGGGACACCACAACAGCTCCCACAGGCGACTGTTTTGGATACGACAAGGACCTCGCTGATCTGGCAGAGAAATGGAAGAAACCAGATACTACAGCTGAAGAGAAAGAAGGCGTAGTCAAGGCTATAATTCGCATAGGCCTGGGAGTGGAGAAAAGCGAAGATCGTGGTTATTTTTTCTCTTTCTGCAGCTGGAGTTGGCACGATAAAATCTGTACCACTCATTGTGGTATATGCGGAGAGTGTAGGGGTTGGAGAGACTGGCATTGCAAGGTTTGCAATAAGTGCTCTTATGGATTGTCTAGTCCGTGTGAGTGTGGTGGAGTATCTGATATGTATTATTCCAGACATGCGATGGAAAGGCAGATGGCTTATGGTAGTTCGTAACAGACAAATTGTTAATCGAGCAAGCAGACTGAGGATGAGTTGGAGCCCGTATTACCTTTGGATTGCGAGGCTGCTTACTTCGGTTTTCAAAGGAGGCGTTAATCATAGAAAGAGTGCTGCAAGATATTAAACGTGAAAATACGTGATCCGCAGAAGAATTAAACTTTGAAATGAAACCAACGTGTCCGAAACAAGTAGGCCCGAAATTGACCAGCGATCAATGAGATCATTATGGTTGATAGCTTAGGTGATCAAACTGAAAAGGACGGACTTGTTGATATGATTTAGTATTAGGGTTTCCTTTGACGCATTTGACGTCGGTTGTAATCGTGACACAGCCGCTTTGTTTGCAACAGTCTTTTCAAGTTTCAAGCACGTGCAGCCAATCAGCAAGCGCGTAGTGTGCGGCTCCGCCACAGCCAGCCACCGTCGCACATGCTCCGGCATCATTCCTTCTCTTCGACTCTCGATCTCTTTCTCTCTCTCTCCAATAAGACAACTCGAAACCTACAGACATAACAGAAATGAGTTTAACACAGACATCACCCACACCCTCAACTCAGACCCCACCATCACATTCATACCCCACACCCATATCGTTCTTTGAGCACCGGCCACCTTCGTAACGCCGAACAAACAGTTCACCTTCTCAGCAACAACAACGTCACAGCTGCCAGTCACTTTTCGAGTTCACAACAATACTCAAACCGTCATTTCCAAGCTTCCGAGTTCGAAAAATCCCTTTGCATGGTCAATTTAAGTCTCGATCGCAGAGCGGAAACCACGTAAACAGCGCTTGAAGAACTCAAGCAAGTATGCAGAACCAACCGCGAAGAACTAAGAGAAATAACCACCGTAATGCCACTCCGCCAGCATGGGAACAAGGACAGAAAGCGACCAATGGCCAAGGAGATTTCGACGAACAAGGCAAGTTTGTGGCCCCAAGGCACGAAGAGTCGGAAGATCCAATGTATGAGGATATGGATGTCATTTCCGGCAACAAGCGGCCTAGCAAGAAACAACAGCGACCGAAGAAAGCACCTCCTCCCAGGCAAAATGGAGGTGTATCCCCTGGCCGGACGAATCAACATAATACACACCACAATACACACGCAAACGCTCCTCCACCTGTGACAGCCATGACTCCAATAAGAGGAGGAGCGTATGCTGGTCCATCTTTCAATGCATCTCCACATGCTTCAAAACTTCCATTACCAAAGCTACCGCAAACAAGGATACTCTCCAAGTCCACGCCCGCAGCTACTACCCCGTCGAGTATGCAAGCAAGGCTCGATCAAGAGGTGGAGAGGAAGGAGTCACCGCCGCTAGCCGATGCTGCCCCCCCAATGCCGACTCCTCCCCCACGGGATGAAGAATCCCCCTTGAACATTTTCTTCAAGGCGGATAGAGAGGAAAAAGCCAAAAGGAAGAGCACCGGCCTTCTTATGACTCCCACAAGTAAACCGGCACTGGTATCTCAGTATTCGGAACCAGGACCCAGAGACAACTTGAGCCAAATATATTCCCGGCCGACGCTTCACAACCGACAGTACTCGAGTGGCGTTGGGAAGGGAATGTTTACGATGGAAATGGATGGTGCTTCAAGTCCAACTCATGAATTCAGTCCACCCAATATTCCCGCAAATGGCTTATCCGATTTTCGATGTGCCACTGCACCATCAACCATTCCACAAACTGCACCTCCGGCTGCTGGCTGCAACCAGCAAAACTATGCACAAAATGGGCATCACGTATATCAAGCGCCCAATCATGGTTACTCTATGCCCACTCTGCCATACAACACCCCACCTCCTTCTTCCGGTTATACGCCAGGCCAGGATCAGAATGCATCGCCATTCTACCGCCCTAATCTACCCCATACGCCTCGCAGCGCCGGCAGCACGCCTATCCAGGGCAACAACAGCACACCCAACCAGCAAGCACTACATTATGGCAATCAAAATCTCTCGCCGATGTTCAAAGCTGTGAAACAGGATTCGGCGAGGCGTGCGTCAAATTTACGTCAAGAAGTCCACGCATCCTCCCCATTGTTCGGTCCCGCAGAACTTCCAGGCAACGCCATCAACGACTCGCCTTCACGCAGGCCATCAAGCCAGGCCAATGAGGCAGCAATGGCATATCTGAGTTCAGTCGCTCCACCTCCGCGGCTACCGAACCTTCGCAGTCTCTCAAGCAATTCTGTTCCTCCGTCTTTTGCACCAGCCGAACTGTCTACGCAGCACCAACGCCAGCCAAGCGGCAATATCACGCCGAGGCAAACTGCACCTCGACAACCATCTGGTGCAGCAAAAACGCAGGCAGACATCAAATCCATGGAGCAGGGTTTACGGCAAATATTGAATCTCAATGCCTACGGCAGTGCCGCTGGGGTAGGGAGTGTTCGATAGTTATGCATTCTTTTATTCTTACATGGCGTCTAGGTCGATAGACGTCCTCCTTCGCCATTTTAGAACCTGGTTCTGCTTGTCCGTTGTTTTCGGTTTCAATGTTGCCATTACATCACTGGCATGTTTTGCGTTTTGTAATGAGGTTGAACTTTGTCACCTTTATTTTCCTTTCATTTTGTCACAATGTTCGATTTACAGTCATTTTCACCTTTTCTCTTTTGGCAGGAATCAAAGCACTCGGTTGCTAGGAGTTCAAACGGTGCGTACTCATGTTGATCGGGGAGATCTGCTGTCCTGGTCGGCATTGGAAGACCATCTCATTGGCATGGATATACTCACGATAGCACTGCATTGGCGTACTTTCAAGGGATGTCCTTTTTATGCGTTAGGAGATGGAATGCGGTTAGTTCTTATCTATACCCCTTTTTGTATCTCGGAATGGTTACGATTATACTGTCTACCTCGGATGGACGACTGGGTCTTGTATGAGATGTGCTTTGGAGAGGGTCCATCCATTACGGGGTGGGTTGTGGATTGACCAATGCATTATTCCGATTGGAATGCATTATTACTTATAAAAAGAATACTAAAAATTTGGGATGAGGTCTTTACTGGTTCTTCCGAGGGGAGGGCTGGTAATGGCATCTTCTTATCCCGACAAAAACGTGGTGCCCTTTTCATGATCTGCTGAACATCTTTCTTGACGTCCTGAATTTCCCTGGTTTTCTAATAAAAGTATCGATATTCGCTCCAAAGTAATCTCGGCTCTGAAGGCAGGTCTTCCTCAAACGTGCGGGCTAACAAGCCTAACAGTACTGATTTCAGCCTCGCAACAGCCCTGCAGACTCTCGAGTCGAACCCCTGGTTTTCCCCGCTCCGTTTCGGGAAATAAGCTCCAACAGCTTTAAACCCTTGAATTCCATATATCTTAAGATCAGGAGCTCCAAAAACTAGACATATGCACTCCAAAACACGCAATGCTACTTGGGCGCCTCCATCGAGCCCATCAAATCCCTCTGATAACCTCCCGGCGATGGCAGTCCACCACCACCCCCTCTACCCCCGACTTCGACGCCCTAAAAACCACACTCCTACAGCGAAAACTCCCAATCCTCTACGATAAACTCTACCCCGAACAAGCCCACAAACTAAACAGATCCCTCCAATCCTACTTCCCCGACTCATGGATACCTCATTGGCCAGGCAGAACCTTACGGGTAGAAGCAGCTCGCCCATCTCCCCTACCACTAGGATACCATCTCATCTATTTCAATCCAGCGCTACCGGCGTCGGTCCTCTTACCCGATGGCACCGATCCGAATCAATCCCCCGGTCCCCCTTTCGTGAGACGTATGTGGGCGGGTGGACATCTCAAAATTAACACGCGGTTAAGTAGAAAGTTGAATTTGGATGGGAGGAAATATGCTTGTGTGGAGGGGATACGGGATGTTAGTGTGAAGGGGGCTCTGGGTGAAGAGAAAATATTCGTGGGTATTGAGAGGAGGTTTGTGAATGTGCAGAAGGTGAAGGCTTTGAAAGGGGTGGAGGGGGGGGATGATGAGATTAGGGATGCGGTGTGGGCTGCTGATGCCTGGGCTGATGCTGATGCTGAAGGTAGTGGGAAAACTGATTTGGATCTGGTGTCGTTTGTGGAGAGGAGGAATATCGTGTTTATGAGGGAGAGGACGGAGGAGGAATTGGCGGTTGTGAGGGAGAAGGGAGCGGCGCCGGCGGTGGAGAAGATGTTGAAACGTAAGTTATACCTGCACCTACTCATGATTCTATTCGATTATTCCAGAGGACAAAATGAGTATTCTATCAGAAGATACTAACTACAAGACACTAGCGCAACATCCACCAACATTCACCCACACACTCACACCAACAGCAACCCTCCTATTCCGCTACTCAGCCCTAACATTCAACGCCCACGCCATCCACCTCGACCCATCCTACTGCCGCGACGTAGAAGGCCATCGCAACCTCCTAGTCCACGGACCCCTCTCCTTCACCCTTCTCTCGCTCTTACTGCAGAACCATATCAAGAGCAAATCCAACTTGATGATAGAATCCATCGAGTACAGGAATTTAGCACCCCTTTACTGCGATGAGCCACTGAAACTCTGTGGACGGGAGAAGGGCGAAAATACGTACGATTTATGGGCGGAGACGCCGGAAGGTGGTATAGCTGTAAAGGCTACAGCTAGGGTATTTGATAGAAATAAAGAATGATGATCATAATTTAATCATATGCCTGAAATAGATCTCATAGCGCCTACGCCATGCTATACGCGTACCTAGTCATACAGTGCCAACCCATTTCCAACCAGTTACTCCGCGTAGATCACAATTTTCGCCAGTGCCCAACGAGAAAATCGCATCAATCGCCTAGTCTCCTACCTGGACCACGTTCACCACTCCAGCCAGCAGGTCTCGGAGTTTCCTGCCTCGCAGTAAATCCAGTGCCATAACTCCTCTCAACAATAGGTCTCGCCCCGCCAAACCATCTCTTGACCATATCTGGCGTTTGGATGTACGTCCTGCCACCTCCAAACGTGGGCCATATCCTGGTCAAAAAGTCGTATAAGTGCGCGGCGAAGAGACCAGCAAGCTGCTGTTTGGCGGCGTTGGGTCCATCCATGATAAATGTGAGAAAGATGAGTGCGAACGGGAGGTATTTCGCTGGGAAAGTGAGGATGTAGATAGTTATGTTTGTGTTTGGGTTGTCTTGGGAGAAGGTGTATGCGAAGGCGAGGATGAGGGGCTGCAGGAATATATAACCATTGAGGAGGAGACCGCAGGTTGCCTTTGTGATAATTCCAGTCAGCTTTCTGTGCACTTTCCATGCGTTGGAACCAGTTGGTCAGAAGTAAACGAAAATGAAACGCATAAGAAATAATCATCGATAATGAAATGTAGAGAGCCTCCTCTACCGCACGGAATTGTGTGTATCCGCGCAGTATTCTGGAAGCCCACACCAAGCCTACGCCGCGCACCAATCCCGCGAATGATTGAGGTTGGGCGGTGCGAAGCGCAAGGGTACTCTTCCTCATTTCCAGGACCGCTTCACAGCTAGATGTTTTTGGCTGGACGGGCAGATAAGTCCGAGGTGTCGTCACGTATTCACAATTGATGTACCTCAAGAAGAAAAGAAAAAGAGGACAGATACCCAAAAGCAGTCATGAAAAGAAACAGTCAGAAATGAGTGTGAACATACCATAATGACGGCCATCACAAATACCACGTATACAAAGAAACTCCCAACCTCAGTAAATCGTGGTGAGTCCCTTTCCAAACCACTCCCATACGTGAAAAGAAAATACGGATCCATGAGGATACCGAATTTAGGCCCCGTAACCAGGAATGGGGTAATCACTCTCCATATCTCTGGCCACTTGGGCGGCATCTGCATTATGAGTTTCGGAAGGAAAGCGACCCAGTAAAATTGCAGCATCTGCGTGTGAACAAGGACAGACACGAGCAAAGTCGCTGCTGTAAGCGTCCTGCAAAAGAGCTGTTGTTAGCTTTCAAGCTTTGGGGTTGTTATGGTGCGATGGAGGTAAAACATACCGAGTTACGGGCGGCCATGTGTAGAAGACGTCCATGATTTACTGTTTGTGAATGAATGTGTTTTGAGGGAGTGAAGGTGGTCGAAGTCCAGGTGCCAGGTGGAGCTTACAGGCGGAAGTCGAAAGGATTTTGCAGCGAAGCTAGGCAGTGAAATCGGACGTGGGCACGACACGTGATGCCACTGACAGGGGCAAAGACCTTATATTGGATGCACATGAGTATTTCGTATGATGATTCTGTTGTATTCAGTTGGGACTGCTCCGCTATTTGCAATTCTATTATGTACCTGATATCCAATAAGGACGGTTGAGAGTATCAAAAGTGAACACTGGGTGTTGTGAAAGCAGTTAAAGGTTGATATATTCTATGCTCCACACACTCAACGAGGTGTAGGTATGCATTACGCTGTCGTTGATGCATTCCAATTGTGCCAACGCCCAAAGCACTCGTACGTTTTCAGCAGTCTTCCCGCCGTCATTCCACCATAATTTCATAAGAGCCAAAATCAGCCCAATCGCTGCAATTGCTCTCTATCTTCGTGTACCCTCTCCTACCGATCGCTATAATACCTGCTTGATAGTTTCTTTCTGCTGCGGAGTCAAGGACGAAGGGAACTTGATCTTGACGCCAACTAGGAAGTCTCCCCTCTCAGAAGGCTTCTTACTCTTTGGCATGCCTAGACTAGGAAATCTCTCTGCCCAGTTTGGTTGTGTTGGACCACCATGTCGAACCTGCAATTGCTTGCCGTCAATGGTTGAGATGGTGCGGCTCCAACCTGTTAAGGCTTCTTTCAAGTCGATTTCTACAGTCGCCTTCACATCGTCACCTTCCCTCGAGAAAAGAGGATGTGGTTTCTAAGGAGAAAACTTAGCATGTACTCATATTTAGACAAAAGAGCACAACGTACCTCTTCAATAACGAAGTGTAGGTCCTGCGTGCCACCCTCAACCTGATCTCCCACGTCCTTGAACTTGATTTTACTTCCAGCCTTCAAACCTGGTTTGATAGGCACTTCCAATATCCGGTCTTCGACAATCTGCTTTCCGGTGGCATCATCAAACTTCTTCCTCTTGATCTTTAGCTTTTTGGTAGTACCGGAGAACATGTCCTCCAGTGATACCGGTAGAGGCTTCTCCATAACGGTGACCTCCGGTGTCGACTGTCTCGGTCCGCCATTCATACCACTAAATCTCGAATTTGATGACCTTCTTCCAACTTTCGGTGACCCTCCCATGCCTCCGAACCCACGTAGACCAGGTCCGAAGCCTGGTATACCACCCATATCATCATCACCACCCCCCATTCCTCCAGATTGTTGTCGGAAGAACTCGGCGAATATCGACTCCGGATCAGAGAAGTTGAAGTTGGAGCCTCCTCCTCCACCATTGGAAGAGAAATGGAATGATCGTGTGCCTCCTCCACCACCACCGGGCATGCCTCCTCCAAACGATGGGAATCCACCACCATTACCAAAGTTGGGCATACCGCCGCCTCCGCCACCCGCGCTTGGATCTGGTGCTGCATGACCACCCCGAAGGATATATTCTAAACCATATTGATCGTATTCTTTTCGTTTTTGAGGGTCGGATAAGATTTCATATGCTTGTGAGACCTCTGTTGTGAAGTGTTAGCAGTGGTCTGGTGACGATTGTTATGGCGGGGTTAATGCTGCAAACCTTTGAATTTCTCCGATGCATTGGGGTTGTCTGTGTTTTTGTCCGGATGCCATTTCAACGCTGATTTACGGTACGCTTTCTTAATTTCATCTTGCGTTGCATCCGCCTTAATTCCTAATAACTTCTTGTTAGCGGGATCATTTAGCGAATGGGGAGTGGGTAGGGCCGTAGCTTACCTAGAGTGTTGTAGAGCTTTGTTTCTGCTACCATAGTCTGACAAATGTCTTTGCAAATGGAGATTTCTTTACGGCAGGCGGTGAGATTAGGGACGAAGTGTTGAAAATGTGTAGAGTAGGAAGTGGTGGGGAAGGCTTGTTCTCACTCCAATGCCCGGCCTTGCTTTGAACAACCGGTGTGGTGATCCTCTCACGAGATCCGTTGTCCAATTACGTCAGGTGTACAATATCGAAACTTCCAGAAGCTTCGTTTGCTATTGAATTGTCGTTTACTGGCAGGTGCGAGAACGTCAGATTCACCTCCTGGTTCTTAAACCTTTCAGAGTCCCAATTGCACTTGTGAGGTGTTTGTGGAAGCTGCAATCCCAAAATGCGGTGGCAGCCGTGATATTTTTTAGTGTCCGATTTGCACCGTGAAGAAGAGTCAACTTATTCTTGGATAAATTCAACTGCTAGATCATTGAGGAAAGGCTAGGTGCTTTTGTATTTCGATACATTCAAGTTCAAGCATATAAACTCTCTTTATCAAAGGACTGCCTCATCTGTTGGCCGAAAGCGGAAACTGCTCGCATTTGGTCGATGCGCGCACATAAACCGTCGTGGGAGACCTACTTGACCCAGCAATATTCCAGGATAGTCTGAGCTAAATCATCATGATGCGAGAGTCTCAAATCTGTTAATTAAAGCCGATTGTAATTGATAAGGTCTTCGTTTTCGCCAAGAACCACATGTGATGAGATGCGCCACTATTCCCATTACGACATCGATCGCGATTTTCACATCCACAGGAACAAATCCTATCTTCTCTTCCTTCTTTTCTGTTATTTATTCATTTTAGATGAAACTCTCTCCGGGGACAAAACTTCGATGGTCCTGCAATTCCTTTTCCGTTCGCTACCATGGTCCTCGTATTTGATCTCGAGGAAGATGATGCCGCCTCGCCGGGTTTAAATCGGCAACATCACAACTTTCACCACAACGACCATGATGATACTGGTCATGGAAATGATATGATAAGAGAGGAAAGTGAACGGCCGAATCCCAACGTCAATGGATTTTCAGCAGCTTTAAGTTGTTATCCGTAAGCTTACCCAAGTCCACGCTATACGGCGTTTTTACTTTTATCTCCACCATTTGTTTTTGGAAAGAAGCACAACTATATCCGAGTTTCAGCTCTACGAGACCTGCTCTGGTTTCAAGTAACCCCAATGTCTTGAACTCTGCTGTTCGACATCAGAACTACAATCTATGTTCAATCTCGAATAGCCTAAGGGAGTGCATCTCAGTATTAGCGCATGGGAATGTACACACTAGCATAGCTAATCCGTAATACAGGATTGCATCTTCATTAGCATGTCACCTCGATTTGAATACTCTGCATAATCTTTCCCGTGCATGCCGGCAGTTTCGAGCGAACTTGCTGCAGTATAGAACCCAGCTCATAGCGCAGTCACTCAGATGCTCAAAAGAAGGCCTTGAGACTAATGTCAGACTCGCGGATGGCCTAAGAGCTGCCAGCTCTGCCTTTAGAGATAATCATTATGGAAAAATAACAAGTGGGAAAGTAGGCAGATGTGCCCGTGATATGGTCTCCGAGTGTAGAAGATGCAACAAGATCGTTTGTAGGGTAAGCTCATCATATGTCTTCATTTACCTCAGTTCTGAGAAGCCTTCAAGAATTGCACAGCAAAACCACCTCCAGGACCAGAATTGAAGCGGCGGCATCGTAGACTCTGCAAAACTTGCGTTCGCACCCCACTCGCGCTTCTAACAACGCAGACTACACCATCAAGTACAGAGGAAATGTCGACGCCTTCGTCCTCTCCTTCAGCCTCACCAACGCGCATCTATAGGCTACCTACTCCATCGACAGAAGAAGGCAAGCAGATGCGCGCATTCACCGCTTCGGCATTCGCACGCGATCCATGCTGCTGTCTAGACACAGTCTGGCTATGTCAAGAATGCGGTCACACTTTGAAAAAGAAAGACGACGCCTATGTAGGAGTATGGGAGTGGCGTAGCAATTACACTACCTTCCTCGGCGGTATCGGAACCGGCATCGGTGAAGGAAATGAAGGCGAGCAATGCGGTCGCAAAGAACGCTGTCTCGCCGCCAAAATGATCGAACAGGAATCTGCTTGCGATGCAGAAACAATTCGAGCAGAGGCGGAAAAGGCAGAAAAGGTAGCCTTTGAAGGTACAGGACGTAGTTGGCAAGGTTCTAGCTTTGACGTTCAGGAAATGGAAGGGCTAGGTGGAGTGATGAAGAGGAAAATTAAGAAATTGCAACTGATAGGCGCGTCTGTTGCAGTGGGAGATGATGGTAGAGATGGCAAAAGCAAGTACCTCGAGAGGGAGATGCAGGGTAAGCAGAGAAGTTGGTGTGCTTGGTGCGATCGAGTGGTTCCGTCCAAGAAAGACCGTCAAGATTGTGTAGATGTATGAAGGCATCTATGAATTCATGATTGGTGTTCCGGGTTATGCATTGCTGGCGAGATTGGTTGTTCTTGGTCTGAGAAAGGCTCCCTGTTGGATCATAAGGTTTTGCAAACGAAGATCGGATACTTTAAAAAGTGTGAGATGGGGAGTGTGAGAATTGGCACACCTTTTCTATCGTTCTGAATGTACCGTCCGTATCTGTGCCATGACGTGAGTCTCTACCGTCACAGACTTTTCAAAGACTATTGTGTTTGCTCTTGCGGCTGGGACTGACCGTAGTCCGCCCTGGTCTCCTCAATCTTGGTCAAAGCCACCGAAGTGAGGATGAGGAAACTTTTGAAGCCGCGATGTATGAGAAAGGTTAGAAATGGACGACGATGGTGTGCATATTAAGGATGGTCAAGAACGGCTAGGGAAAGTACACATTCTTCTATGGAATATAAAACATGGCACGTTTGTGAAGTTTCGAATGTTTTGAATTGGTGGCTCATCGATGTTTATTGCTGTAAAGGGAATTGGAGAAACCCTATGCATACGGGCTCGTCACAGCCGTAGCTTATTCCGTTCCAGCATACATTCAACAATCGCATGCAAATATCAATTCCGTTAAACTATGTTCACGTCAGCCTTCAATCTCTTCATTCATTCTCGGTCATCACCGACCTCCACCGAGTCCATTCTTCGCAGATTCAACACTCCCATCGCTTAACGGCTAGCACTCCACACAGCCTTCAAGTAGCCGTCCTTCTGTGCCAAACGATTGAGAGCATCGTCACTCTCACCCATTGCGCGTACGAAACCGCATAGTGCGTATGTCTGGTTTTCACCCGTGTACCGTCCGTTCTCATCGACATTTCCGACAGAGATTTGCACCGATGCGTGGTCCTTGGCCTTGATGATACGGTTGGTCGCTGAGCATTTGCGTGGGACGTAGCTATTTCTTGTGTTAGTGGAGAAGCGAAATGTCGATTGGGTAGGACTGACAGATCTACGAGGTCACCGCGTTCGTTCTCCATGGTGAATTACGTGTTGTGAGAGAGTTGATGAGGGTGGGAAACTGTAGTTGATCGTTTGCTGGAGGTGGTGTCGTTGAAGATTTCGAAGTTGTGGTTGCGAAATTCTGTGGGCGAACCCTGTCGAGCAGCAGCCACACTTTAGCCACGGATATCTTGGCACTGGCATTTTGTCTCCTATCTTCCAGGTTAGCTCTACTTATGATACCACCAATATAATGATCTTGTTTTCTAATCGCTTTGAGCATTACTAATTACTTTAGCTCTGTCCCGATCCCCTTGGTTCCATTGAACCAGTAGTAAAAGTCCCTCCTCGGCCACCAGCTAATGTGATTGGTCTATTGGGCAGGAGCGGCGACATCATCATCGAGAAGGGCAGTTGCATTACAAACCACCAAGATAACATTAAATCGCTCTTTGACACCATACATTTATCCACTTTACCAACAATCAGCTGAAAGTATCAAGTTGGAGTCAGAGCATTCCAGGCAGCATTTGAGGTCTAACTCTTAATTGACACCGCGGTCTCAAGACTTAAGCATTTTATCACCTATAACTTCGTTCTCATCTGTGTTCATTCCAGCCTTACCATCCTCTTTGTCAAAACACTGAACCCATCATCAAAATGGTCAAAATCTTCGTGTACGCAGGAGGATAATCTCCATTGCCAATAAGTTTTCTAATGTCATGACAGCATAGGTGCTACCGGCTACATTGGAGGAGACGCCTTATTCGTCATTGCCGAAAAGCATCCAGAGTATGAGTTCACTGCTCTTGTACGCAACAGCGAAAAGGGAGCTTTGGTTGCTGCAAGATACCCCAAGATCAGGCTGTGAGCACCTTTTACACTGTCATCCCCATAGCTTACCACTAACGCATAAGGTACTGAAGTGTGTACGGCGATCTAGACAGTTCCGATCTTCTGACTGAGGAGGCCGAAAAAGCAGACATTGTTGCTCGTTAGTCTCGGCTACTCATCTTCTCCTACTTGAACTTAATGCTCTTTAGACTGGGCCAATGCCGATCATGTCGGTGCCGCGAAAGCCCTCGTCAAGGGCCTCTCATCCCGCTCCACACCAGGATATCTCATTCATACCTCTGGAACAGGAATCCTTGGTGTGATTGATAAATTAGACGGTACTCCTGCAGGTACTGAGAATCCAAAAGTCTACGACGACTGGGACGGAATTGGCGAAGTAATTACCCTCCCCTCATTTGCCGCTCATCGAAATGTGGACGAAATCATCCTCGCTGCTAGCAAGACTGCCTCCAATGTCAAAACGGCTATTGTATGTCCACCGACAATTTACGGGCCAGGGAGAGGTGTCGGCAATACCGATTCGGACCAATGGTATCACATGGCCAGAATTTCTATCGAAAGAGGAAAAGGCTTCCACGTAGGTGAAGGTAAAAATGTTTGGACTCAAGTCCACGTTCAAGACCTTAGCAAAATATATCTGTCTCTTGTCGAGGCCGCTGCAAATGGCGGTACAGGTGCAACATGGAATGATGAAGGATATTATCTTGCGGAGGCGGGTGAGTACGTGTGGGGTGAAATGGCGAAGAAGCTCGCTCAGGAGGCGGTCAAGCAAGGCTATTTGCAGACGGATGAGTTGGAGAGTGTGACTACGGATGAAGCTGATAAGCTTTCTCCCTGGGGTAGTATGAGGTGGGGAACTAACTCTAGAGGAAGGGCCATTAGAGCTAGGAAACTCTTTGGTTGGGAGCCCACTGGTGATTCTCCAGAGAAGATCATTCCGGATATTATCACTGGCCAGGCTGAGAAATTGGGGCTCAAAGTTGGACATGCTCTTGTTGCTGCTGGGGATGCTTGAAATACCTGTATCATGAAAGTCTTTGTACCTTCAGTATCAATGATTAAACCCACGAATCGATATGTCTATGCTTCTACTTACCATTTCTAATCTTCCCCCATGAAATGCAATATGATTTCCCAAATAGGAAGCGCTAGCAACCTCCCCAGCAAGCGCCTTGACCACCACCATTCGAAATAGTCTCGAGCTCATCGAAACGGCATCTAACATTTCCAGATCACAACAACCCCATCCAAATCACCGGGCATCTTACTCATATACTACCTTTCAAAATGGACGCCCTCAACTCAGCAAACCTCCCCGACATCGCCGGCATGCCCGACAGAGACAAGCAAGAACTCCAACAATTCATCAAAAACGAAACCCAAAAGAGCAACATACAACAATGTAATCACCACCCCACGCTATCCAATAATCTGCCTCATGATCCAGCATCAAAACTCCATGCTTGCGCATATATCACCTGGTGAATCATATAGCTAATCCAAATGACCCCAATTTTTAGCAATCCACTCCCTAACAGATATGTGCTTCCGCAAATGCATAACCGCCAAACCATCGTCGGGTAAACTGGACAAGTACGAGGAACCGTGCATGCAGAACTGTGTGGATAGATTTATGGATGCGAATAATCTCATTTTGAAGCAATTGGAGGCTATGAGGACGGCATGAAGAGATGATAGAGTGACGGGACGGGCGAATATTTGTAAGATAGGTCAATATGGGCGCGTTTTGTACATTAGGAAATGGCATCAACTGTAATACTTGTTGTTGAATGAAAATAATCATGGTACAGGAAGGGCCGTCATTGAGATATGGTTCGTCACAAGAGGATTTTGCGTGTCTAGCTTTTTCACGCATATACTCAGGCCAGAGCGTAGAGGCATATCGCCCCAAATAGAGCATCCGCATATGGAGAATCACCTCTCTTTATTATTTCTGTATGCTACTATTATTCTGCTTTCCCCTTACGCTAACTCTTCAAACCCTTCTTTTCCCTTTCTGCTCATCACCCATCAGCCGTCATCAACACCATCCATCGCCATTGAGCAACATCAAGCATCTCGGATCAAAAGCAAAAACAGTTAGACAGGGTATTCGCAGCAAATCAAACAAAATCAAATCATATCAGGCCAGGCCAGGGGCAAATACGAACAAAATCTAGAACTAGGTCCCAGAATTGTCCAGTCGGAAAATTGTGTATAACGAAACGATCGCCATCCTCATATAGACATAGAGTCGTCGAATCGTACCGCACGTCAATCGTGAAGAAACGAGTAATCAAGCAGGACGTGAAGCAGGAAGGTTTGGGGATCGAGCACTAAGACCCTTCGAGTTGGGTGCAGCTGCTTGCGCATAAGTGCTAGGGACAAGTTTCATTGGTGAATTCTCCTTCAGAACGGATGCAGCTTTCCGAAAAGTTGCATCCTGCTCGTCAGCAAAATTGCTGGTCGAACCTGGGTCATATGACTTTCCAAGTTCAGCGTCATTGTCTTCAAAGGGTTAATCATTGAGGATTCAACTCAAACTCGATATGTGTTCTCACCTTGGCATCGCTCGGGAAGAGCCTTCCCATCATCTCCGCCAGATCCTCCAGGGGCAGCTGTCGAAGCAGTTGCATCCTCTGTTCCCTCACCAGCCTTGCCTTTCTTCTTCTTGTTGGTCTTCTTCTTGGGTTTCTTAGGCTTCGTGGAGTCAGAAGTGATGGCATCAAGCTCCGCGCCAGGTTGAGCCTGCTCTGGTGTAAGCGTCGCTACGACATCCGCTTCAAGAGTCTGTTCAGGGGCGCTAATTCCTAACCCAACAGTGGGCTGTGCGGTGGTGTCTGCAAGTGGCGAGGATGACATAAGTATTGGCATAGGCGACTGGGCAGATGGCTGGTGCGTCCTCGCCGTGTGGGGCGTCGCCATTGGTGAGCTGGTATCACTCGCAGCGTTGGCTTCGGGTGAACCTGTAGTTGGTTTTGTTTCAGCGCTGCTGCCGTTACCGGGTATCGCACTTGATGACGAACGCTTGTTGAATGACAAGGGTAAAGCGATCACAATATTAGCAGGCCGCGATGACTTCCTCGGAGAAGGTTGCTTAGAAAGGCCCGCTTGACTCAAAGGATCCGCAGCACCTGAATGATCAAGCGAGGGATTAAGCTTCTCACGAGCTTCGTCGCTAGGAACGAACTCTGGCTGCGATGCTACAGAGCTGGATGCTACTGACAGCTTGGCTTCGTGGCCTCTGCCATTTCCAGAGATAGCCGACGGTGCATTAGATGCCGGAGAAGCTGCTCGTGTCAAGTCTGGACGAGTGTCAGTGCTGCTGAAACTCCCTGCTCTAATCTTCTCCTGATTCTGGGAGGGCTTCGCAGCAATGTCAGCAGCAGTCTTAGTACCCTTCTTCCCTGCCTGGCTTTGCTTCTTCTGCTTCTTCTTGTCAGCCTTGGCCGCCTGGTCTTGTTGTTGCTTCTTGCGAGCAAACGGGTGAATGGAGCCAGTTTCGACAGCTTTCGCTTTACGAGGGCTAGCTAAAGCATCTTCCAAAGATTCGGGTTTCTTTTCTTCAGTAGCAGAAGCGACGGGCAGGGTGGATTTGTCGGACGGTGAAGGACCAGTGGAATTCTCAATGGTGATTTCAGGCAATGGACCCATGGAGTCGCCCTGTGGACTAATCTCCTCCGCATTTGATTCAACTGGTCCCTCAATTGCGGAGTGAACCTCGGGTTGGTCGACACTATAAAACTGTTAGAGACGGGTACTACAAGGAAATTCGTGGTCAACTCACTCTCCGGATTGATCCTTCAATTCATCTGTCTCCTTCGCAAGGTCATCTAAGACTGCGGTCTTCTGCTTAGTCTCCACTGGGGGAGCCACGTCTTCGGTTCCACATTCCACCGGCGCAGCATTCACCTTGTCCACATTTTCAGCAACTACAGGCTCTGGAGGTGCCATAGTCTGTGGGATTCGAGACTCTCCAGTATTAGCTCGAGCAGCTTTCTTCTTCTTGGAGGCCTTCCCAGTATTTGAAACAGCTTTGGATTCGTCCCCTTCCGATGAGCCAGATTGGCTTGGCGCTGTAGACTCCTCGTTTTGCGACTCAGAAGTTCCCTTTTCATTGCTCGACGGCTCGATGACAGGCTCCTCAAGATCCAATACAAATACCGGACGACCTTGGCTAGTGTGTTGTAGTGATAGTGTTGGCTCAGACCTTGAATCAGAATCAGGAGGAGTGGGATCAGCAGCGGAACGACTCGTGGTGGAACCAACATCAGAGGAAGTGGGCTTGGTTTGTGAGAATGATGTGTTAACAGTATTCACATTCTTTGAAACCCTACATTAGTTAAGCATATATTCACACCTGTATGGAAAGCTGGACTTACTTAGATTGTCTTCGAGAAGTGGGGCCGGCGGCACTCCCGTTGTTGATACCTTCGGCCTTGTTGTTCTTCTTGTAGCCCTTCTTCTTTGGAGACGACTTCCGCTCGGAATTGCTAGTATCCGCCGATTGTTCTGCAGGAGGCGACAAGGACTCTTGGAGATCGGGAAGATCGCTCCTCGCATCCTGAGGCGAGAACACGCTATTTCGGCGTGGTCTGCCTTCTCCGAGATTGCTCGAGGTCCGCTCTTTACGGAAGCTGTTGCGATGACCGACAGAATTACGACGGCTGGAGCTGACCGAGTTTTGATGCTCCTGTCGTGGTCCCGAGTACTTGCGGTCTTGATACTTCTTGACACCTTGAACATCAGAACGAAAGCGCTCAGGGACTTGCACATCAAGGGCAATGTTCTTGAAGGGGAGTTTATCAAAATATCGCAAAGCCTCACGTGCGTCCGTAGTGCTATGGAAACTAAAGGGAAGATTAGCAAAGTAACAGATGCTTGTCGGATGAATATACCACTTACTTCACGAAGGTCCACGTGTTCGCATCCACTGAATCCGGTAGGATGGGTCTTATATTCAGAACAGGGACGTGTGTCTGAATGAACGCTTGGAACTCCTCCGACTTTGTGGATGGTTCAATGTTCCCAACCCAAAGCTGCGTCATTTCCTCAACATCTGGGCCAATGAACTTTGGAAAACACTTCTCCGAGTCTCGCAGCTGATCATGTACTTCATATCCCGATTCGGTATACTCGGGAAACTGTTCAGTCTCGCAAACTGGATGCTTGCCTTTGTCCCCAACCGCAGGATGGATGATTTCCTTGTTCTGCGTAGCTGGTTTTGGCTCGGGCCTAATTGGAAGGTTGATGGGCTGGTTATTGGAACCGTGTCGGCCAGGAGGACCATTATATGTCCCCTTGAGATTGAAGGAACCTTTCCGTCCAGGAGGCACAGTGGGCCCAGAGAAACTGCCCCGGCCACGACCTTTACCAAAACCACCACGCCCTGAAGCAAAGCCTGATTGCGACTGGTGTGGGAATGGGGGTTGTTGTTGCGAGAACGCTAGTGATTGTTGTGAGAATGCTGGGGACCGCTGCGACATTGCTGGCGATTGCTGAGGAAAGTTTCCGAACTGCTCCTGCATCTGGTTGGCAAAAGGTTCCGACCTGCCAGTACCGGGCACGCGCAGATCGGATCTACCTTGTTGAGGTATGACATACTCTGGAGGAATTCCAGAGTTGAACACTGTCATATACTGTGGTATTGGGCCAGGAAACAAGCGCGGATCAAGCACAGGGTGTTGGATCATTTCATGAGGAGGCATATTGGTGGGACTCATGAATTGACTTGTACCCCCAAATAGAGGATCGACAGCATGGCTTAAGTGCGGTGGGAGTGGCTGCAAGTGATTCCTACCTCGATAGGAGCCGCTGGACTGGTGGGGCCCTAAACGACTCGGCCTATCCATCTGATTGTAAGATGCATGGGCAATTGGAATACGATTCTCATATTGCTGAGAAACACCTGCTTGGTAGTGGAAAGCTCCAGAGTTTGTTGGGTTTGGCGGAAAGATATCTTGAAGATGAGGGCGGCCAGTTGGTTGTAGCGGCATTGTAGTAGGTCCACGCCTGGCAGGCATAGTTCGTGAACTATATGCGGGCGGTTGTTGCACAGATTTTCCACCCTCGCGACGAGAATGTGGACCAGACATCTGATCTGAGGAGATGCGTCGCGGCTCCCGTGAGGCTGGTCGAGCCAGCTCGGGGGGTGAGTCCGGAACGTCTATCATGTGGGGTTTAATTTCAATTCTCATAGCTGACATGTCTTTTCATATCCACTTACCAACGATAGCAACCTGAGAGTCTATTGTCTTTTGCTCTGGTTCTTGGATGGTCGGCAAAGTTGATACCTGTTGGAGTGGTAGAGCTACCTGTGGGGCAGTCTCTACTTCAACTTCCGCGGGTTGCTGTACCTCAGTCTGAGCACGAGACCGAGACTCTTGAGCTTCTCGGGTTTGATGGGTCAGCATCTTGAGGTACTGGAGCGAAGCCTCCAACAGCTCGACGCCATATATCTCAACATCTGCTTGAGTGAAGACCTGATCGATGGGCTTCCGAACTTCGGCATAGAGGAATTCGTCCCAGTTTGCGCGTTGCTCGTCAGTGACGGAGTCATGAACGCGGTCAGACCAGCCTAGAGCATGTGTAGAAACCTGAATCTGGTTTGCCGTGGCGATGTTCTTCAGCAACCAGTGTGAATATGTCGCGCCATTATTGGAGACAAAATCTTGACCAAAGAACACGACTGGATCTGTATTCCAATTAACATGCAGAGATCGAGGCCTGTCATCATTAATTAGCATTCGAGTGAGGCTATTCGACAGTTTTGAAGTTACCAATGCTTCGCTCGAACGTCAAGATGATCAGCCAATGCATCGCGTAGAGGATCTGATCGCACAATTACGGTGCCGAATGGTCTGGGGGAGCTGCTGGAAGTGCCATTGACCGCTGCGACGGGAGGAAGAGTTGATGTGAAACAGCCAGTCTTCACGTTGTGCAAAATTCGGTAGGAATAGTCAACTTGGACAGGCTGCAGTGTAGTTGATGAAGACATGTTTATCGAAATCTAAGCTTTTTGAACCTATTTTGATGCGGCAACTCTCAATTGAAATACATGCAGCTTGCAGCTTCGGGCAGCTACAGGCGCTGCTGTCAAAGTGCACGCCGTGCTCTGAGGGGAAATGTCAGATTTGCTATCTTGCAGTGTGTGCTGCGAAACAGAGTTGAGGAAGGTGGTGTAGAAAAAGAGGTTGGAGAAGGAGAAGGATAAACGAACGTAGAAGTTTCAAGGCAACCGCGAGGTAAAGTTTGTTGATTCCAAAGATCCCGTGGTGCGGGTACGGGTGGCTGTATAAGGAAGGAACGCTCGGATGATGAGGATTCTGGCAACCCAGAGTCGAACATCTAAGAAAAGCGGAATCCATTATTCCGAATTCCTGGCACTTGAGAGGATGACTTCAATAGAGATGAGTGTCAACATTTATTTGCAGTGGCACGAGAGATGAGAGCACTGGTTAACGAACGGATACTCCCTCATCCTGAATATACGCTGGCGGCCATGAAGGACCCAAAAAGACGATATTTTTTTGGCATCAGAACAAGTCGTCGGTTCGCAATAGCCTTGATATCTGGGTGAATCATAAAAGCTGGCCTCGGAATTATGCTGTATATAAAGCCTAAGAGGACTGTGCAACCAAGCTATGCAACTTGAGATTGTGTGAGTCTTAAGGGAAAAGACAGAGGGAACATAATAGTATAAAATAAGGAGTACTTAGACTCTGCTGGTAATAGTACAGGCCATTTACACGACGTGGCCATCGATCGTTCAATGCATTTGACTACCTCTCAACCTTTCTTTCTTCCATGCGCGTCTGCGGACTGCCCAGACATCGCATTTACGCCGTCTTTCTAGTCATAGTATGCCCATCACTCAGGCTTGGGTATCGACTTCACCAGCTTCAAAATCTCAGACTGATTGTCACCAATCGCGACCTTCCCTTGATGCCAATCAACAACCTTGGCACAAATTGAAATCAGCACTGCTATATTCAGTCTCGCTTCATTGACGAGGGGACGTACCACCGGCCGCTGAAACAATTCAGCGTCCTCTTTCAATTTCGCCAGAGCATCGCTCGTATCCCTTGCTCCAACAATCAATTTTCCGGCATTCTTACTCCCGACATATTCCAGAAGGCTGTTTAGCTGGTCTCCCGTCGGTGGCCCCTCTTGCACATCAAGATTGAATTCTACATGTTCTTGGTTTGCTTGATCTTTTGTGCCCGTTTCCTTGGCATTGGCGCTGATTTGTTTGAGGTAGGTGACTACGCGATTTGAGGCTGCATTGTTGGGCTTGTGGAAGACGGTTAAAACGTCTTTTGCGCCGTGCTGTGGTGGTGTTATTAGCTAAGGTCGGCGAAATGGCGGAGGGGAAATGCGGGCGGGTCGGTCGTCGTATATTATCAGAGACCATACAGGAAGCTGTAGCTGGATCGTACATACCTCCCCAAAGAGTCGTTTGAACATTTTGATTTGTGATCGCGATAAGATTGTGAGGTTTGTGGGCGGTGGAGATGGAAGACGTGCACGGCGAAGCGTCGCTTTACAGGGATGACGCTGAGGCTTAAAAATCCGTCTGTGATTTAGAAAGCTGGAGTCACACCACAATTGACTTCTATGGAAAGCCAGAAACTTTCTACTGATTAAACGCTGATCCAGGTTCGTGTAGTACTGTTAGGATGTGCAAGATAACATGCCATAGATAGAGCAAAAATTCACTAGTTTCATAGGACTTGAGACTTTGCACAATTACATGACAACCGTGAACACACGGTAGAGTAGAGACAAAATATCTGCCTCATGAGATCTTTTCAGGAGATGGTGGAAAGCAAGGGACGTGGTCACGTTGAGACGTGGTGAAGTAGAAATGGTGTTGGAAGACTTTATTGCATGCCGAGAGTAAAAACTCCGAATGTGAACGCCAAGCAGGCCTTTCCTCCCAAAGCTAGATGCACGTCTCCGCTGAGCAGTAGCACAGAGGTAGGCCCTTTGTATTCTGCTTCGCTCAAGACGTAGCCGTCGCAAATGTATGGAACATATTTCTTCGCGCACTACAATTCCCTCTTCATCTGTTCGTTGCCGTTTATGTAGTTGGGTTGGGATTCATCTAAGCATTACACGGTTAGTGTCCGCTTCGAGTGCAATGCAGCCAAAGTGAAGCCGTACCTTTCGCTTGCCGCCAGTCATTGTGACATTTACGAATCGGCGAGTGTATACCATGCGCTTGTATGCTCGACCCTTTGGCTTCTTCTTCTTCTCCTGTGGCTCGACCTATAGTTTCTTCTCAGTGACAAGATCTTCCGATACCCAACTTTGCCATAATGCTGCTCATTGTGGTGTTCGAGCGAAGTCTCTGCATATATCACTTGCCACCGTTTCCCATTTTTAACGTACCTTTGGTGTCTGTGACTTGACTTTACCAGCACGGGCGAGGGATCCGTGGACTTTTCCCATTATTGCGGTTGTTCAGTAGGTAGTTGATCGACTGTGTATGAGGATAGGTTTTGATGAGCTGCGTGGCGGCTTGTGGTTAGCGGAATGCTTGGAGATTTCCGAAATTGACGGATGGAGTGCGCGAATGCGTGAGATGTGCGTCGAAATATGTTGCGGGAAAGAAATGTACTCACTTTAATAACCTGTCGGCGGTGTCGATGTTCGGAGGTGGGTGAGTCGTCGACGGCGTAATTTTCTTGGGTGGAGTTTGCTTGTGCGAGTCACGTGAACAACGTTGTTTGTGACCCCTGCAGTTAGGACCTCAGGCGAACTTCCACTCGAAAGCAAATACTTTGTTGATGCTTCCGAGACAATTGATAATTAAATCTGTTATTACAGCGGTGGAATGTGTTTACAAAATCGGCATATCTTTTGGTCACATAGTTCCATTGCCATGGATGAGGTCGGGCTATCATTTGACCAATCAACATCATGGCTGCACTAGTCTAATTCATATGCATTGCTTCACGACTTCAATAATTTTATTTTTTAAATGTTTGATTCTGTGAAGAATTCCACACCAATAAAAAGTAATAGGTAGAGGCCAGCTTGTATGTACTTGTCTGTTAACCTACCACTCACTATTGTCAAAGTACTGCCAACGAAAGTGTACATCCGACTAACAACCCAAGCAGTAAACACCATGATACTACCATTTGCCATTTTGTCCCTCCTTGCTCAGTCGGCAACTTGCTCCCTTCTGCCATGGCCACAGCACATCTTCTCAAATCCTACAGACGACCCTCAAGTCAAAGATGGCTACCGGATACCCACTGTTCGTGAGTCCGCGGTCATGGCTCGGAGAATGCTTCGCTACGAAAAATACGGAACTCTTTCCACCGTTTTTCCTGAAACCAATTCCTCCATGACATTAGAGAACCGACCTGATTCAGTTGGGGGATCACCTCTGGGATTGATGGAATATTTTGCCGATTGTGAGCCCAGCACGGGAAATCCAACCATACTCGCCATCACAATAACCTCGAGTTACAAGAATGTAATGGCGGGTAGTAACATCACCCTCTCTCTTCGATGGCATCCTAATTATCACCACCCATATTCACCAGCGAAGTTGCCTCGATTCGCACTGGTCGGGACTCTGGAGACGCTATCGGAGGAGGAAATCAAAACCCAGAGTATTTCCTCCTGTTACTCAAAGTACCATCCAGATGTGTTCTGGAAACCGGGCAATGATATTCACGAGAGCATCTGGGTGAGGCTGGCTGTGAAGGAGATATACTGGTTTGGTGGATTTGGGGATAGAGCATACATTGGTTGGATATCGAAAGAGACTTGGACGAACGTGACGGAGGAAGAGATACAGGCTTGTCGCTTACCTGGTGAGCATGGCACAAAGAAGTCAATGTGGAACAACTTCTTGCGGAAGTTGGAGCTATAGTTATTGGGAGTATACATAAGGTGACAATTCATGAGTAGCGAGATTGGCGAACATAATTCTTTTAATTTGAGTTGAATTCTATATACAGCTTACAGCTACGTAGAAGTACTCAGGGGACGTTTTTCGGTCATGCTCACCATCGATGCTCCTCTTCTCGGGCGGCCAATTACCTCTCTAATTGCGCAAGAAAATCCACAGTCCTGCAAGGCTCAAGTGGATTTTATCAGAGTACCACTTACGCTGTGAAGGATTCGCCACAGGTTTCATCCCAGACTTACCATGACGGACGAAGGTATTAGGGTCCTGGATGGCACAGCGAGGTAAAGAGTTATCTCTTCCCTTCGCGTTATATGTAAATTTCCAAGATATTCAGGAAATTTGGTCCCGCGCGCAAAAACCTACATCTTTGGTAGGTAGAACGAAAGTTCGGGAGCCTTTCGTACCTAGAAAATTTCAGCATTTAATTTCCAGAGAAGCAGGTAACAGTCGGAGTCGAGAGCAAGTTGTTTCGTCATGTTCCAGTGCAATTTCGGTTCCCAATCCCGTCCTGTGGTAACCTTTCATGGTAACCCGCGCACATAACGTCTCAAAAGCCTTACTGCACATATTGCGTCCTATGGTAAATTTTCATAGTACCCTGCACAGATAAAGTCTCAAAAGCCACACTGCAGATATACCGGCTATACAAGTCTGCTTTGATTACCCCATCTCTCTCCCTTTTTTTTTCTTCCTATACCAAACACACAGACACACGCAGACAGATATACCCACAGTTTTATCACCACTGAAAAGACTCCTACGCAGGCTCTTAAACACACCTCAGACTGAAGTACCTTAATACCATGCTCCCAACCGTTGCCCTCCAGCTCCTCACTGCCGGAGCGATGGCCCTTCCAAATGGGAGCGCTAGTAACACTGAGACTGGAGATGCCAAAATCTCCATCACTGCCAGCGTCACTCCAACCCCAACGCAGAGAGTCGTTGCGGTAACATTCGGCGACATCAGAAGACGTCCCATCGTACCATTCGGATTCCCACTGTCCTTTCAAATCCCCTCCGCGCTTTCTGTAACCAGAACTTCCACTTCTTCCTCCACCACACTCATCATGGGAGTCGAAACCCCCCTACAAGAACTCGAGACCTGGATTCACTCCATCTATGAATGGTCAAGAGGAGGCGAACAAGGCGAATTTCCCAAACTTTCCTCGGGCGTTCCACCATCACCCACCGCGGCTCCACACGTGGTTCAGGAAACTTCTGCCGCAAGCGATTGTATCCACCGAGCTATACAACATATGTCAGATGGTGTGCCATGGTCCATGGAGGATTTCGAGGCCTGTCGAGGGATGATCTTTGAGGAGATCGAGGGTATCGATGCTGTCCACATTGGAAAGGCTCGCCGTGCACTTGAGGCTCAGTCAAGGGATTGTGTCGATAAATACAATCAACACGAAAGAGATGGTGTGCCACCGCCACAAATGTGGAAGGAGTTCGAGGCCTGTAACGGGCTGGATCCTGAGCTGAGCAAGTTACTTAGCGCCGCACTGTCGCACCTAGAGGCGGAAGGCGCTATTCCTACTGGAAGATCTCGACCTAGAAATTGTATGGAGGAAGCTCGACACCACGCACGAAATGGTATGCCATAATCGCAAATTTTAAAGGAGTACGAGGCCTGTGAAGGCCGGGATCCTGAACTGAGCAAGACGTTCAATGACGCAGAATCTCACTTAGAGGCGGAAGGGGCTATTCCTACTAGAAAGGCTCGTCGTGCACTAGAGGTTAGCTCTACGCCTACTTCGTCGTCGTTTGAAGCCAAAACCGCTCGAGAATGCATGCAGAAACTCCTTCAGCAGGCCAAGGAGAATGGTATTAGGCTGTCGATTGCTGATTTTCACACGTGTGGGTTCATGATATAGGGGAATAGGATGATCAGCTAAGATGGTTGGGCTTCCCACTCCGTATTATGGCGCAAGATGCTTTTGTAATTTTATGTCTTACTCCATGTCTTACTTCTTCAGCTTACGAAGGGGTTCTGAGGGACAAAAAGAGTTGGGGATTTGTCCCAATTATTGTGTATTGCTTAAGGATTGGTAGTTAGTGCTGTTATGAAATTTTAGAAAAGCTGCCAGTTCAAGAAACGACTGAATCGCCCTGCTCCGTGCTGGAGAACCTTTCAAAGGAGCACACTTGTTTTCCTCATATCCCTACCCGAAAAGTCTGCGTATTCATATCCGATTTACTTGGCTCAAATGCGTCAAACTTGGAATTCTCAATCTGCAGTGCCTATCGATTTCTATGGTCCCAAGGCATCACCTCTGATAATACAATCGCAAGTTGACGTTGGTCGGTCATTGCCTTTTCTATCCATTGTCGTCCGATTTGTGCAAGCTTGTTGATGTTGGTGATGTTCACGAATCCAGGAAGAATTTACTTTTGTGGATGTATGCGAGAAGCTTGAAACCTCCATTAGGGATAGCGCCAGTTAAGCTAGCTGCTCGTGGCGTAAGCACGTGTAGAAATCTTGGCATACACTTTCCCAGTCTTCAACTATTTTTTTGATTCGTTAAATTGAATTTGAGCATTTCGGTTGCAACAGAGGATTATAGAGAATATCAAAATCAGAAGAAACTAAGCAGCACAGAAGACTAATATAGACTTGGTTCAAGATGGCTCCTAATAAATTGTTTGCACATATCATATGTGTTAAGCGGAAGTCAATTACTAACTAACAACTCTCATAGTTCCAAGAAAAATGCCACAACCTTCTCACTTGTCTATCGCGCTCAGAATGACCCTCGAATCCATGATCCCGATGCTTCGGATATGGTCTTTACGGAGAAGCAGGCCGGAAACCAAAGCAAGATCAAGCAGCGTGGGGACTTGGAGGAAGAATTTGGAGTCCTAACGCGAGCAAATGAAGGTGAAGCTGCCAATCACGGAATTTACTACGACGACACAGAATATGATTACATGCAGCATATGCGGGACGTGGGCGCAGGTGGAGAGGCCGTCTTTCTCGAAGCACCATCAAAAGGCAAGATGGCAGCAAAGGGCAAAATGAGCTTAGACGATGCGCTGCGGAATATGGATTTGCAGCGTCAGGACGGTGTCAGTGTCTCAAGCTCCGTAATCTCTCGTGCGGAATCACTATTACCGGAAGAAATGCTTCCTTCAGAATTTGTGCGCAAACGGACATACCAGGATCAGCAGGATACACCAGATGCTATTGCAGGATTTCAACCAGATATGGACCCCAGATTACGAGAAGTGCTTGAGGCTCTAGATGACGAGGCATATGTCGAAGAGGATGAGGATATATTTGAAGCATTAGCACAAGAAGCAGAGGAGGTCGATCCAGCCGAATGGCAAGCTTCAAGGTGGGACGACGCCTACGAGGAAAGAGACGAAGGTTGGGAATCAGACCGTACGGTCAAAGCTGATCAAAGCAACGCAGTTCCTGATATGGTACCCCAAGTAATTTCCGGTGCTGTCCAACTCCCTGACACGGAAGACCATGGCGATGGTGAATGGATGGCCGAATTTTCCAAATTCAAGAAAGATACGAAATCGAAAGCTGCTCAAAAGCGACTAGACCTCCAATCTTCCATTCTCTCAACGCCATCATCTCTAGCAGGCGGTCGTAAAAAGAAGCGGAAGGGCGCTCTCACGTCCACATCGGGTTACTCCATGACATCTTCCGTCCTTGCTCGCACAGAAGGTCAATCGGTTCTAGACGCTCGCTTCGATCAGATAGAAGAAGAATATGGTGAGGATAATGATTTGGACGATGGTGCGAGTATGATGAGTGGAATGTCTGGTTTTACGGGAATGAGCGCTATGTCTACAAACAGCCAGGCGCCGCAGCTTGTGAGAGCTGATTTCAATAGTGCCATGGAGGAGTTTCTGGGAAGCCATGCTAAGGTTGGCAAGAGGAGAGTGAGAAAGGGGAGGCCTGAGACAGGGCTCGAACAGCTTGAGAATATACGGAAGGAGTTGGGTCCAGCGAGGGTCAAAGGTAGTGCGAAGACTTGATAGCTTTTGCCTCCATATCGAACGCTCGAGTTGGTTGCCTCGACTTCAATTTAACAACATTTGCGCTCAGCTTCAAAGCACCAGGGGCTAAGGAGTACACTAATTCATATCAGAGCGTTAAGATGGGGCTCTAAATTTATTTTCCAAACTAGACCTCCTGAGCTCCGTCTCATAAGTTTGAAAGCGTGGCTAAATCTGCTGTATTTTCTAGGCGATACCGAACATATCTTAATCTTCAGCAAGCTGATGAATGTAGGCCGAAATTACAGATGATACCATTCGCATTTTCCCCGCCCTAGACCACAATTCCGCCTAGAACAGCTTCCTCCTCCATTCGATTCTCTGTCATGCTGAGCTCGTGACCGGAAAGCCCTCAGTGTTCTGTCAACCCAACCGTAAATCTGAAAATCTTGAAAGCGGCTGTGCGATTTACTTGTGATCACTGAGTGACATATTGATCATGGTGAGGTCAGAACCGTTGGGCCCAATGTCTGGCTTCCTTCGATATACTCGTACACTAGAAGATTGTATACTTTGATAGCAGGTTAAGAGTAAACTCGAACTAAGAATCTGATTGCATTCTACATTTCAACTTCTGCGATGGATGATTCGGACATATTATTACCATGCTATTTATCAACACAATCAGAAAAATTGGTGTTATTCATATTCGAGTCTAATCTTGGTTGAGCCGTGGGATGTTACCAAGGTTTGAAATATTCCCGTGGGGAAATACTCCACAAAGTTTCAACGACGCAGCGATCGTGACCTATACGCACCTCTCAAACATCCCTCCTGAATTTCGATATTGAAATGAGCCGTAGTACTCTCATGGGAGTGACGATTGGGGAATGGGCTCCAGGAATTATCGTGAAGCGACCATGGCCCGAAGATTCGAAGGTCTGATTTTCGAATAACGGCCTCATTCAAACTCCTTCGTCATTAACACACGAGAGCCATAAAATGTTGGCTAAAACGTCAGAGCGAACCACAGAAATTACCCACAGAGCGCCCGCATGACCAGCGAATGATTTTTACAAATATGTCCTTGTTTCCCGTTTCTTCCCATCTCGTTCTTATCTCTGACATCTGGATTCCCATACTCTCCACTTGATCAACACAATCGACCTTATCAAACATTTACCTTATCAAAGACCGTTTCTAATACAACCAACCCATTCGAAGTCATTTCGAACATGGCATCAAACAACCTCAACGCCTCGCGCTCGACTTCAACAGGAAGCAGCGAGCCACAGTCCATCTTAGATGTGACCAACAAAACTCCATATGCTGACATAACCCACACCCTAACCACTACCTCCGCTTCCAACCCAAACGTCCTTCGCGAAAGCGACGTAGAACCCAAATTAGGCTTCTCTTTCTCCAGCCGGCGAAAATGGTGGATCATCTTCGTGATTTTCCTCGTGCAAACGAGTATGAACTTCAATGCCAGCGTATACGGTAATGCCGTCCATCCTATTATGAACAAGTACAAAGTTAGTCAGATGGTTGCTGTCGCGGGGCAGGGAGTCTTTCTTATTGCGTATGCGTTCGGATGTGAGCTGTGGGCGCCGTGGAGTGAGGAGAAGGGTAGATGGTGGGTGCTGCAGATGAGCTTGGGGCTAGTAAATCTGTGGCAGATTCCTTGCGCGCTTGCGCCGTGGTATTTATTTCGTCTGCGCTTGTTTCAGCATCATGCTAATGTATCCTCAAGGTTTCCCATGGTCGTTGTATTTCGCGCTTTGGGTGGTCTTTCTTCCGCCGGTGGATCCGTCACACTTGGTATGGTGGCAGATATGTGGCACCCACATGAACAGCAATTCCCGGTCGCCTTTGTGGTCCTATCTTCAGTCGGTGGATCAATATTCGGACCTGTCCTCGGAGGCTTCATCGAAAAACACCTCGACCTACAGTGGAACTTCTGGATTCAACTCCTCTTCGGCGCCACAGTTCAACTCATCCATTTCTTTACAGTCGAAGAAACCATGGCCAGCTGCATTGTCACCAAAGAAGCCGCCAAGAGACGCAAAGCAGGCGAGACTGAAATTCGTAGCGTAGCAGAAGTCCACAAGACATCCATGACATGGAAGGACATCAGCAAGATCTGGATCCGACCATTCAGGATGTTATTCTGCGAGCCGGTCGTCCTATTCCTCTCTCTCCTCAGTGGTTTCAGCGACGCCCTCATCTTCACTTTCCTCGACGCCTTCGGCAAAGTGTACAGGCAATGGAATTTTGACTCCGTTGAAATTGGATTTACATTCCTTCCCATCGGTTTAGGTTACCTAATCGCATACGCAATTTGGATGCTCGTCATCGTGCGCAACAATAGATTCCATAAAGCACATCCGGATACACCCAAACCAGCTGAGCACCGTCTCAAATGGCTCATGTGGACGGCGCCGTGCCTTCCAATCGGTATGCTCGCTTTCGCATGGACATCGACAGGTCTTCCCATGAACTGGATCGTGCCCATGCTCTTCTCCGTCCTCATCGGTATCGCCAATTTCGCCATTTACGGAGCTACGATTGATTACATGGTCGCCGTGTATGGAGGAAAATACTCTGCATGTGCCACGGGTGGAAATGGTTTCTCTCGAGACTTCCTTGCTGGTGTTGCTGCTTTTTATGCTTCACCGCTGTACTCGAATCTGAGAGATAGGCCATTGCAGTATGCGTCGACTCTTTTGGGATGTATGGCCTTTCTGTTGATCATTCCAGTGTACATCTTTTACCATTATGGTCCGCAGATTTACAAGAAGTCAAAGTATGCGCAGGAAATCAAGGCGGAGAGAGAAAGGAGTGAGGCTGTCTTGCCGAAGACGGAAACTAGTGCGCCTGTTGCAAATTGGGAATAATCTTGTAGATAGATGAGCTTAGGCGGTTTTTTTTGGGCATTGTACTGCCGCTCAATTTTAGTTCATCTTCATATCTCATCTTTCTATACAATCGTTTGAGCCACTCTTTGCTACCGGAAAAGGATATGAGTGTGGTCACAACTCCTAGCTTCTAGAAAAGTAAAGAGAGAGCAATTTGGGCATGGCGAGTTCTATCTTGCTCGACATCATCTTTCTCAAATGATCCGATAGCATGTATATTCCTGGAATAGTGATTGTCAATCTTTCAAGCATGGCAGGCTAGTGATCAGTCTCCCTTCGAATAACAGGTGCGATCTCAGCTTTTGGTAACCTGCTCCATAATCTTGCCAGTGACCAAGCTCTTCCTCAAAATGCAATTCTGCAGTAAGTATGAACCAGGGTTTAGATATGCTCCCTATGCTATGCCTGCCCAATACCACGACTTGTAAGAACAAGAGGAGTTGTTTGCATGAGGTTGTAAGGATTCGCGTGTTGGTTGTAAATACCAGGTAGGGGTGGTTTTGACTTTTCAGTGCGTTGACCAATTAGATTACTATAACGGCAGGTATCGCCATACTACTGACCCCTTACCGAACGCGTCTGTACTCCTAGAAATTATATTACATCCACCATCTCATCCAACAATCCCACCGTCCCCACCATCAGTCACAGTCCGCACCATTCTCAAAACCTTCATAAACGCAATCGCAACCATCGCCATGTCCTCCACATCCGTCTTTCGCAGCCTATACAGGCCCGTCTTCGCCGGCGCATCCCACTCCTTCTCCTCCACTTCGCGCGCGTCCTTTGCGAAGATGCAAGTCATTGGCCGCCTTGCCGCCGCTCCTGAATTGGTGAATACAAGCACTGGCAAAGACCTCGTCAAGTACTCCGTCGCCAGCAGTTATGGACCGAAGGATAATGAGAAGACGAGTTGGTGGCGTGTGGTCAACTTTCAGCCTGCGGGGCCACAGAGGGATTACGTTTTGGGCTTGGAGAAGGGGTATGTTATTTTATATAAATCATATGACTCACATCCAATGGGTGCATAGTGACAGCACTAATGGGGTGTATTTGCAGAACTCTAGTTCACTTGGACGCGGATGCGCAGTTACAGTCTTATACTGACGCCGATGGCAAAAACCGCTCAGGCTTGAACCTTATCCAACGTAAGCCTAGACCTTGAACTTCATTATACTTTAAAGCAGACATTGATAGAAGAATCCAGGTGACATTCAAGTCCTTTCGCGACCAAAGAACCGACAACCCATGGAAGAGGAGACGGAGGAGCGTCAAGCTGCTTCTGCTTAAGAAAATCTAATATACTGGGTTGAACTTTGAAGTGTACATCATGTTTATACCAACTGGCTGGTCGGCGTTCGAAAGCGGGGTCGGCGCGGGGTATATTGCCCCTGATGAATATTCTGGTGTTTGTGTTATAGCTCTACTCTCACGATGGTTGGTCTTTTCTGTTCTGTTGTGTATCTAACAGTCCGACATGTTTTGGTCTTTTATAACGTAGTGCGCATTTCATGATGCCCTTCTCAGGCGTGTAGTCCATTTCTTGTTCTGCCTCAGTCTCGTATCCTCTCTAGACCTCGAGTCGAATCACAGAAACATTATTGGTGCGCCAATGCCCGATTAACCAAAGCACTTCACACCTCTTTCAGCCAAATCCGTTTCTCTCTTCGCAATTCGGGTCAATTTCGTGAATGCAAGTCTCGAGTTCTTTGATAGAGCGTCCAAGAAATATGAATACTCTGCCCGAATGAGTTTTAGTCGCGTCTGTGCTTTAGAGCATGTGCTATAACTCAAGCAATTTATGTACATAACCTGTATCCTTGCACGTCAGATTAACCTGCTCATTATTGTCGTTTCTAAAATTCAAATACAAGCTCAATGTTCAAATCGAGTAGCTTATTCAGTTT
The DNA here is from genome assembly GCA_010583015.1 of Tothia fuscella. Classification (NCBI taxonomy): domain Eukaryota; kingdom Fungi; phylum Ascomycota; class Dothideomycetes; order Venturiales; family Cylindrosympodiaceae; genus Tothia; species Tothia fuscella. The sequence continues at coordinate 222,238 of MU007015.1, forward strand.
GCTCCATCCTCTTCTGAATCCCTCGCCATGCTCAAGCTTAACCTGCTGCTGGCCGTATGCGCCGTAGCACATTGTGCGCAATACCAGCCACCGCAAATGTCAGACGCAGCACATCAAATAACGTCCCCCTACCCAAACCGCACCCTCGCCGGTGTAACCATAATCGACACTCCCATCGTCCGCTCCGCCCAATCCTACATCCGTTCCCACTCCAGCAACCCCATATACAACCACGTAATGCGCGCCTTCCTCTTCGGCGCCCTGATAATAAACAACAACACCACCCTCTCCTCCACCGTCGACAGAGAAGTCCACGCCGTGGGCGCCCTCCTCCACGACCTGGGATGGGACCGCTCCCCCAATAATTCCGATATTGTAAGTTCTGATCGCAGATTTGAGGTTGATGGCGCTATTGCTGCGAGGGGATTTATTAGGGGACATGTTGATGGGAAGGGGTGGGAGGAGAGGAGGGTGCAGCTTGTGTGGGATGGGATTGCGTTGCATACGGAGAGGAAGATTGCGTTGTATAAGGAATTGGAGGTACAGCTTATATCGAAGGGGACGGGATTGGATTTTGATGGGCCGGGATTGGGGGTTAGTGAGGGGGAGTATGCGGATGTGGTGAAGGAGTTTCCTAGGGATGGGTTTGTGAGTGGGTTGAACGATACTATTGTCTGGTTGTGCCAGACGAAGCCTGCTTCTACTTATGGTGAGTTTATTCTCTGTGTGGACTTCTGATTCTGGTATCGTAGAACGGAGGGTGGTCGAGTCTATGCTAACTTTTATCTTAGATACGTGGATGCAGACTTGGGGCGACAGGTATGTTGCTGAATATTCCCAGAATAAGGTCAACAGAATTGATACCATTTTTGCTCATCTACAGTATTGAAATATGCATATAGACATGTAATGTAATTGTGTTTATTGATCGTAAATTGTGAAGCGGAAGGCAACGTCTCAAACCTTCCGTACCGTGCAAAACAAACTGAAAAGAGGGAGTGTAAGTGTTGTGAGTGAAGCACTCCTCAAGTGTTTTGACGGCCAGATCAAGTTCGGGATTATCGGCCATTCGATTTTGCTTAGCCAGAATAAAATTGAATTCGTACCTACTCTTATATGGATATATTAATTTAAGCTGGGAGTCTCCAATATATTGACTTAGTTTAACATAGCACAATAACTAAAAGGACTCTTGTATCTTAGGGCCCCAGCGTTACCTAGCCTATCCGGTTTTCAAAATGCCTTAGGAAGTAAAATTGCCTAAATAGGTTCACCTCGAAATCCTCAATTTATCCTACCTTGAACATTTGACTACCATATCTGTCTGAAGTTGGACGTCCAAATAGAGTACAGATGGCCAAAAGCTAAATGCACCCTTGGAGAATTAATTGCTTTTACGTGTTGCATCAAACAACGGTCCGCAAAAGTCAAAGTCAGCCTTATTGATCTCGGTACACGGTTGACAATCCCGAACCATCTCCGTCTGTGATCTCTCGTTCACCAGTTTCTTTCGAGACCACAAATGAGATGTTCATCGACCACTCCAAACACTCATGATCATGGCAACAATGTTGAAACCTCGAGCTTGCTTGCTCTGGGGACATGCTCCCCGCGTAAGGTCTTCTCGTAATGCGTGTCGTGCATTTGCCACTGTGACCACGGATTCTAGGTGCGAGAAACTCTTTATACTCAAGCTACGGTCCCTACTAACTATCATTGCCCGATACAGACCGTATGATGTTGTAGTTGTCGGAGGTGGCCACGCAGGCGCCGAAGCTTGTGCCGCAGCCGCTCGCTCGGGAGCTCGCACTGCGCTCGTAACGCCAAAGCTCGATAACTTGGGAGTATGCTCCTGCAATCCAAGTTTTGGGGGCATCGGCAAGGGAACAATGCTACGCGAAGTGGATGCTTTGGATGGTGTTGTTGGACGAATTGTGGATAAAGCAGGTGTGCAATTCAGAGTCTTGAATAAGAGAAAGGGACCGGCGGTTTGGGGTCCGCGGGCTCAAATCGATCGGGCATTGTATAAGAGGTATATGAGGGAGGAATTGACCAATTATAAAAATTTAAGCATTGTGGAAGGTAGTGTGGCTGATATTGTCACTGAGCATGATGCCACACAAGAGCAGGGTGGGCATGGAAGGATCACTGGAGTACGGCTGGAAGATGGGCATGTTATACCCACGAAGAGTGTCGTAATCACAACAGGTACCTTTTTAGGTGGGGAGATTCACATTGGCCTGGCAGCATATCCAGCCGGACGGATGGGTGAGGCTGCCACGTTTGGATTGAGTAAAAGCTTAAGAGATGCTGGATTCAAATTGGGCAGGTTAAAAACGGGAACCCCACCACGACTGGACAGGAAGACGATTGATTTTTCAGTATTAACTGTTCAGCCTGGGGATGAACCACCAACGCCTTTTAGCTATCTCAATGAGAGAGTGCAAGTCGTGGACCAACTTGATTGCTATGCAACATACACAAATCTAGACACCCATGCCATTATTCGGGATAATCTCGAGAAAAGCATTCATATTCGTGAAACCGTCAAAGGGCCGCGATACTGTCCGTCTCTAGAGTCAAAAATCATCCGCTTCAGCGACAAAACCAGTCATATCATCTGGCTCGAACCAGAAGGGTTCGACAACGATGTCATCTACCCCAATGGCATCTCCATGACCGTTCCTGCAGAGGCTCAGGCAGCCATGTTGAAGACGATCCGGGGTTTAGAGAATGTCACTATGCTACAGCCAGGCTACGGTGTCGAATATGATTATGTCGATCCGCGAAGTCTGCGAGCAACGCTCGAAACCAAAGCCATTAAAGGCTTGTTCTTAGCTGGCCAGATAAACGGTACCACTGGGTACGAAGAAGCTGCCGCACAGGGCGTCGTCGCTGGTATCAATGCAGGACTCTCTGCTCAAGGGAAACCAGCCTTTACAATATCTCGCGCGGAAGGCTATATCGGCGTCATGATTGACGACCTTGTTACCAAAGGCGTCAGCGAGCCGTATCGAATGTTCACTTCTCGAACGGAATATCGTATGGCTACCCGAGCTGACAACGCCGATTTAAGATTGACGGCAAAAGGTCGGGAGGCGGGTGTGGTTGGAGATGAGCGTTGGCGAGCATTCGAAGACGAGAGCGGTGAAATTTCAGCATTGACCAAAGCTCTGGAAGAGAAGACTTTGTCAACTAGTTCTTGGCTCAAAGCCGGAATGCCTGTGCGATCAGACACCACGCCTCGCAGTGCATACGCCCTACTTCGTGTAAGCGGGGTGAACCTCGACGCTTTAGAGTCCCAGGTCCCAGAAATCGGCAAATACAGTCCCAGGATACGCTCTCGGGTCGAGATCGAAGGTGTCTACGCTCCATACGTGGAGCAGCAGAAGAACCACGTGCGGTCCTTTCTGCGGGATGAGCACCTCAAATTACCCGTCAACATGGATTACGACAACATTTTCGGACTCAGCTACGAAGAAAAAGCCATGCTTAAGACGACGAAGCCTGAAAGCGTTGGCCAAGCTAGAAGGATTGAGGGTATGACACCGAATGGGGCTCTACTGATCTTGGCTCATCTTAAAAAGATAAGCCGGGCCACTGGGGAACATGGTCTTGCGTTTGCGGCTGCGGAGGCGAGAGTCCCTGAGCATGCTGTCGATATGCAGAAATGAGGTACGGGAATTCATGATTATTGTTTGGCAAGGTCAAGGGCAACGGAGGAAAGGCTGTCGACCCCGAACTGTTTGCAACCGTCGTGTTGGAGAGGCACATCTCCGAGTGCAGTGTTGAGAACTATTGGGACTGTAGGATATGGATATGTAGGATATGGATATGTAGGATATGGATATGTAGGATATGGATATGTAGGATATGGATATGTAGGATATGGATATGTAGGACACGGATATGTGGCGTGTATATATTGGCATGGGAACTGATGATTCATTGGATGTAAATTATCACAGCGTTTTCTACCATCAATGGATACAAGACGCCGTCCTGGGACATGGTATCTATGTCATGAAGTGGTATCCATGTCATGAACTCAGTCAATGCTGTCTCTCACATTCCCCACACATGTGAATCATCACAAAACAGAACCATGATCACCATCAAGGCTGACCCCCTCCCATATCGCTTCCATAGTCTCAAACCCAAACGAGGACAGAAACTTGAAGTGCCCGATGCGGCAAATAGCTGACTTGATTCTCCGCGCCAGGGCTTTCGCTTCACAGCCGACAGTCTCGCGTAGAAGCACTGTCTCGTTCGACCAGAATTCTGGTAAAAACAAACACAAAGAAAACGTCGGTAATAGAGGCTAACCTGTCAACATCGTGTCAGAGCTGTGTGACACTCCAGGGTAGGCTCGTGTATTCCACGAGCCCATGCTTCCCCACGCGAGCCGGTACTCTGCCACCCGTTCCTAAGACTAAACCCCATCTTCTCCAAAAAATTACTAAGGTGAAACCTTAATTAATGTTGGAGCTCTTTGCGTCTCGAAAGTTGTAAGGCTGTGCGATCCCCTTTCGGTGATGACGATCTCCTATGGTTACGAGCGTAATTCTTTCTTAGGTGCGTACCCTGCCACGCCTGCTTGCTGTCGAGTCAGTAATTCAGAACAGCGGCGAATGCACAACGTGGTCCTGCAGCTTCTCTATTTGAGACATACGACGATTGTTCTTTGTGGTTGGTCAGAAGAAGTAGCACTCTTAGCCAGCCTCGCCATTTGTTGCTAGCTATTGCTAGTTGCTTAGGGAAATGCAGTCCCTTTGAACTCTAACCACATGGATATTAGCTCTATATACTCATCAATCGCTGATTCTGGATACTTGTGACAGTAAGGATGGAACAGCAGGATTTTTCTATCTCTCAATCCAGACATTATCAACAAGTTTGCTAGTAACCTTCAGGTATCTTGTTGGTTCATACTCCTCATATTTTTCGAAAGGCGGATACAGTCCTGAATCCTGGGAAATGTGAAATAACTTAACAATACTGAGAATAATCGTGTATACTAAGTGCTAATTCTGTGAGAGTATCACCTTAGTTCAAACAAGGCCAAAATGTTGTGTATAAGCTAGAGTTCCGGCATTGGCCTATCCGGCTCCAAAAAAACCTGTAGGAAGTAGTATGGAGTTGACTTTCGTCTTGCGACAAATACTGGAAAGACGCTCATCAAATGCAAAGACGCTAATGTATGTGGTCGTACGAATAGGAAAATAAGCAAATGCACTAGTTGTGCACCAGGCCTAGGAGCTGTTGCTTAGCTCAAGGGGCGGGGAAAGGCTAGCGTTTCTATTTCCATAGCGTCTGTCTTGCTACAGGAGCACAGTACTCGTAGAGTCTTGGACAAATAGATCAAACGAGCACTTTGCAGTAGTGGCTGGACCGACAATCTGCAAATTGCATAATCCGCTTTAGGACAAGGTATATTGAAATTTAGCGTGGACTTCATGCAGCATTGAAATGATACTCCGTGTAATGATTATGATCATGTTACAGTAAATCGCTGACAATCGAGGCGTGCAAAATATCTTACAAGTATCGCGGGTTCACTTTGGGGAGTCGTCAAAGTTTCCAGTTTGGGCTCGCTTTTCCCGCCTTCTCAATTCAACCGCTAAAGCCAAAAATGCAGCCATGCTAACACCAAGGATCATTCGTCCTCGAAAGCCTTGCTTTCTCTTCAACTCCTCTTTCGTGCCCAGAATAACCACTGCATCCTTGTTCCACGTATAGCTTGCTCCACTCCATAGCGTTGTTGCTGCAACTAGATATTGCATAGCTTTCAGGCCAGAATCAAAATCTATCTCTGCCAAAGTACTTGGAAGTACACTGCTGTTGAGTACTGGCAAGGTCAGAGTGGCTCCAATGAGGCCGAGCTGGAACAGTGTGTTCCATTTTGAGACTGTGGTTGGGTGCACCTCTGCTGAAGGTATCGAGAAATCCCAATACCGCATGAAGGTTTTTGGTTCTGGCAGAGAGGCATATCGGTAGTATATTGCTCCAAACCCAAGCGACATGTCTCTTCCAAAGATTAACGCAGCCATCCATACTACCTGAAGTTAGAGTCGTGAAAGGAGCAGAAGTACATTAATTGAATACATACATGGAAGTGCGCCTTTGGCTGCCAGACATCCTACCAGTACCGTCATGAGAAACTTATCCGCCATGGGATCTATGACACTACCGGCGACAGTTTGTAAATTCCATTTTCTAGCAATCCAGCCATCGAGTAGGTCAGTGACGCCAGCATAAGCGAACAGTCCGACAGCCCATACATGCTGGTCATGCAGAACCAAGTAACCAATCGCAGGAGTAGCTAACAGGCGCGAGAGCGTGAGTATGTTGGGGACATTGTAGATATTCTCATATGGTGTTAATTTAGAGACTCTATTCTTCACTTTGTCTAATAGTCGTGGCTTTTCGTCAGCTGAGGACTAAGGTTACCTGATCAGCTTAGGAATTTAAAGCACAAAAAGAAGAGGCTTCAAAAATTTAGGAGATTGAGTTTTTTTATTTTCAAAAAAAGGCCAACATGACGTGCGCAATTCCAACTGATGCAATTACCTTTTTTTCGTTAATTCTATCCACATCTTCGCCAGATCTCTGCTCTCGTGTGATGTTGAAACTGCTGAATAACTGGCGCGATCTAAACCATTCAGCTTTTTCTTCCCAAGAGAGTCGTTTGAATCTTACAAGAAAGGAAGAACGGTAACAGGTTGATGGTGTTTCGTTCGAGCCTGTCGAGTACTCTGCTTGAACACCACGTTGCCAGGAGCGCCGCGATGGTTTATGGCGTTGCGACAGCAACCCCGTTGATTGAGATGCCACAGTCTGCCAACAAACTGCCTTTCAGGTATGTAGGATTGGCATAGACGGTATTGGTAGATTTTAGACATTAGCGAGATCGAATCTAATGTTCAACGGGAACGATACTAGAAGAAAGAGCGTTGGATTCAAACTCCTATTAATGTTGTTGCCTGAGGCTGTATTTCCAAACATATGACGCAATAGCAATATTGCTTCCTTTAGATAAGGTAAGATACTTTCTTTTCACCTCAATTACTTGCTTAGTACCGGCAGTCTGAATCGCAGATGTGTATGTTTCTATTATTTATTTATTGCAAGTCATGTGCTGACCCAGCAAACGAAATTTTTGTTGCTAAAGTTATCGCTGAATTGCTTGCTCAAAGGGTATTTTTAATGGTACAGTAATATGGGATATCATCTCAACAGTCTCTCCACCGCCATCCTCATCTTTTCGTCGATCATTATAAATGGAGAATATCATTCGTTCAGCGAGCCGTTCGCGCTTGTACTGCAATTGGTGTTTGAGAAGGATATTGCATGGGTGGTGGATATCCGTAACCATCCATATTTGCACCCAGACTGAGCATATTTCCAAATGTTGAGATTGAGCCGACTGGTGCGGTTTGCCTTCGTTTAGCTGGCGTCGTCGTGTGCAGAGGCGCATGTACTGCCCACGGGTCTGGATATTCATTATCGAACTCGTTCTCAATCTGATATTGGTGTTCAGAGGGCGCATGATGCACAATGGCTGACCCGGCAGTGATTGATGTATTCCTCACACCTTGAGGCATACTATAGGGCAGGTAATCCAATGAGAGGGGCTGATTGGTAAGCGTTGACTGGGCCGGATCTTGACGAGACAGATGTGGTGGCAAATGATGGTTTGGTGTAGAATAATACTGTATTGAAGGCGGTAGATACTGGCTTTGGTGGTGAGAAGTATAACGGGCTATTGGAGATGCGTAGTGTTGAGGCTGTGAATTAAATTGTGCTGGTTGAGTGTAACCTGCGGGTATCGAGGGCTTTAATGGCGCCTGAGAGATATACTGCTGTATTGAAGGATGACTGTAACCTGGGGGTATCGATGTATGTGATGGCTGACGAGAAGGCACGAGTGGTGTGCTTGTTGTTCCGTCCAGTAAATCTGGGGCATGATACGATACTGGAGACCCCGTATACGATATCGGTGAATCAGTAGATATATGCATGTTCTTTGCTGATTGTGGACTGTCTTGCCCTACAGGAACCAATGCGACCGGGGAGGGCATGGTTGGCTGGCCTTGTTGTTGATCGCGAAAGGGATCGATCTCGTCAACATCATGGATCGGGGCCTTGAAACCGTAATTGAGTAGCTCTTGACGAATACTGAGTGCATTCAGCACCGGATCAAGCTGGGGCCGGTGATACTTGTTTTCTTTGACATCCGGAAGGTTGTAATAAGAGACAATATGGTGGTTCACACCATGCAGTTTGATGTTCAGAGTTTTCTTGATCAAACCATTACGCTTGAAGCCATAGGAATCGACCAAAGACCCCACAAGCTTTCTGTCCTCTTCTGCAATGCGAATTAGTCGAGGCTCTCGCGACAGGTCGTATCATAAGGCGGCTTACCAGTCTGGGCATTTGAATTTTCAATCTCAGCGTCGCCGTTGGGACTGCTTCGTTTCCGTTTCTTGGCCTTCTTCTTCTCACCGGCTGGGAAGGGCTCATTCAGCTCTCGGTATACGAGAAAGTTGTTCATGATTCGACTAGGGCTCCAGGTCACACCGTCGGTCCAACGTTTAATTCCAGATGCATTTTCTTCGTAGATAAACACATTGCCGCTCGCAATGATGTGAGGCCTTTCACGGTCGTGTGGTCGACGTGGGATGTGATGAAGTTTGCCGTTCAGACACCCTTCCAAGATTTGGAGTGCATCGGCGGTGGTATGTATGAAGCCATGCCACGTTGGAAGTAGAGTCGATGTACTTGATGTATTCGGTAGATTTGATGCACCACTACCTTTTGTTTGAAAGCTGGAGTTTGATATAGAAGAAACACCAGAATGGCTGACGCCGCGGCACTCTCTCTTGTGCAGCTTTTCATGCACGGATATTGAAGCCATGAGAAGTTTATGAAGATGAGTGATATTTCAGCGATGCCTTGTACCTCTGCGTAGACCTTCTTAGGAGCTTTCAAGTAGAATCAGCATGAGTCACATGTAAAGGATTTTCTGAGCATTTATATTTTACCTAAGGAAGAAGAAATGTCGTGATAGTAATAAAAGTCACCGCAAGTCTAGAACCTCGAACAGTCGATAACGTTGGCAGAGTAATGGCAGGAGACCGCCAGGGAGAGCTGGGAAGTCCTAACCAATATGAAAATGATCGATTGAATCCTATGATGTCGAGAGTGCTTAATTTGCGAGAATTCAGAACGCCGTTGTGTCGATAGAAAATCGGTAGGCGTAGGTCCGTCCCGCCAAACGGGGAGGAGCAGAGGGTGTAACAATTTCGGAGCCTTATTTCCCAGAACCAGCTGAAGATATGTTCCGTGGTGTAAATCTTGCTGTGTAGAAGAGACAATAAGAGACTGACGGATCAGGCTACGCGCGCAATTCCAAACCAATTACTCCACTTACATAAGTTTGGCGATTCCCCTAAGTCCAACTTCCAGATTATCTCAAATCAACAATAAGGTGGGTGAAACAGTGGGTACTGCGTAATGAGACGAATGCATTCAAGCTGGACAGGAGTAGAACTGGTGGTGGATTGAGAGCAACGGTGCGCAAGTCACGTTAAAGATCCTTGGGGGGCACGCAGACTTCAAGAGGTGATGATGTTAAAAGCTCGGGCCGATTTCTGGTGGTGGCAGAAGAACAACAAGGTCTCTCCTCGCATATAAAAATGATCTCCACAGACGCCAGCGCAGGGAACTCGACTCTGTGAGACGCAACAGGGTTGAGACCTGGTGGCCTGCTCTAGGGCAGGTCGACAGGGCGGACCCGCATTGACTGCAAGCAAAACGGTGCGCTACTCAAACGCTAAAACGCGATGGCTATGCTACCCTTATGAAGATGTACTTGTCAAGCCATGTGGAAGTGGTTTCGTGGAGAAAACTTCGGAGCTGGAAGAAGTTTTACTTGATAGCATGTGTTGTTAGGAAGGACTTGATATCTGAAGGCTTGTCCTGTGATTGTAAAACTACACGTTCACAATTCATGGAGACGAGAGCTAATATGATGGTTTTTTAGATGGGAGACTGTTCCTCGGAAGGTTCAAACTCGATCTGATAATCTGCACTTAGCAGTTCACTAAGGTCCTCATGAATATAGAACTCATGACTTGAGCGTTGTGATGAGTAAAGGGAATGCTCGTCTCAACTACCTGGTTTACAGCTCGACTCAGACAAGATCATATGGGATTTTGACAGAATGAAACCAGTGGTGGTATACAGTGAGGGCATTGGCAGAAGTATTGTTTTTCCAGAAGCTGGTGTTCCTCAAGGTTGATAAAGGTAGGCCTACCTTGTGAGAGTTGCGACCTTTCGAGCCCGATTCGCAACAGGGCTCGCGTGAACGTGCGGAGAGAGAGCGTGCTAAGCCAGATCAACCGAAAATTCGGTTCCTTGTTCCCCATAGGGTCGAGGATTTTAGCATGGCAGCAGGGAGTACCGGCCCGTCTCAGCGGCGCAACGACTCAGGTCCCCGTGTCCCCGTGCAGGATACGTCGTTATTATTCTGGATGGATCTACGGTTTCAAAAGAGAAGAAACCGTGCGCGAACACTCAACTTTCATCGAGACTCGAAAGATAAGTGGCCCACCTCCGCCTGGGCTTGCTATGAACTTTGCGCCTAGTAATTCGTTTCAGATCACTAGTGACCTCCTAACTACCGAGTGAACACCTTCGCGGCCGCGCCGCATGGCGGCAAACTAATTCTCCAAGCAGCAGAGTTGCACTGTTTTAGTTCGCACGCAGTGCGAACTATTGAGACCACGCGGTCTACAGTGCGGTCTATTTGAAGATCGCATAGACCAGACTAGAAAATGGGGGTGGGGGCGGGGGTAGCAGGGGTAGTCCACAATGAAATAGGGTATTAGGCCCTCTGTAGCTCGGGGCAGAAAAGTAAAGTAAGATATACAAGTTATACCTGGATTATGCATACATCATACATAGATTATTAATCTTACCGGTATGATAGGAGGAATTCCATTGGCTAGGGAGTGCGAACTTGACCTAGTAGATTGTATAGAACATTCATACTATAGTTCGTGTGCGCGAACAATGGTGTGTTCTATTTTACTGCGTGCGAACTATGCAACTCTGCCTAGCAGCTTCATAATATGAGCAGATGCAATCTTCAGCCAGCCACATCGTAGGACGACGGACAGCTGACATCACGATTAGACTTACAGATTGCGCCACGATGAAGGTCTTTTTATCAGTAGCAAACATTTTGCGCAAACGTTTGGCTGCTTTCCTTCGTGTGCCATGTTCTCACACGTTGTTGTGCAATGCAACCGAAAGACTAGAAACAGCCCTACGCTGGACCTAGAGAAGAGACAGCGAGATTATCAGCGGAAGAAGATGAGCCGAGCTGCAACCTGGGCTGACAGCGGCACAGGAAATGCAGGAGGTGTTAAGATTCGTCTCGAAGTGTGGCTTACATACCCCATACTAGTCGAGATCTTCATTTCATTCCTTAAAATCCCCGATAGGCTCGTTTCATCGATCACACCCAAGTGCAAGTTGTGAACCCAATCTCATGCTGATTTCCGATCTTGTTACACAATCACCAACACCAGCTCGCGACTTAATCGATCTGGTGCCAACAAATACCATTGATGCAATATAGCACGCACTCTTAGATAGAATCTTTGCTTTCACGCTTCTTACACTGTTTCATAGAGATCTCGCCAGTGCACCCGCAAAGTGCAGAAATCACTTAATCGAAAGGCCTGTCTCCCCGCCTCCCCGCCTCCATTGTCTAGCGTCCAAAACAAGACGATACGGAAACGTTTTCCTTGCTTCCAGGGTGACCTTGGTGCTTCATCTGACTACAACTCCATCCTAGGTACACATAAGGTATCGGTATTCAATAAGCCTCAAGAAACGCAAGACGAGGACTCTATAAGTGAGTCACTAGGCCCTCATTTTTTCCAATTCGTTGTCAGATCGAGAAGCTTAATTCCATCTGGGCAGTCGATATCTTATCAGGCACAGCAAAGCATTTGCTTCATTGGAGATGAATGACCCTTTACAATCCAGCCATAGTACATGAACGGGACTCACTGCTGTAATGCTACCACAATCTACTGTTAATTCGCAGTGAGAAGAATTAATTGCGGCTTACATCCCCGGAATCCTTTCGATTTCGTGTCCAAACAACTTTACAGATGGGTTATTATACTCCATGGAATGAGTCTACAGCCATCTGCTAGCCCAGGCACCATATTTTCACGCTCGAGACAACGCTTGCTTGCTGCATCGCTAGTAACTCGCGAATCTGTTCCAGCGGCGACCCGTCCACGTCCATGTAATCGGGGTATTCTATAACTCTCACATCGTGAGAGTTATGCTCAAGTCTTTACTAACTCACTCTCAACACCTAGCCTTGGGCAACGATTACAAGAAGTGCGCTTCGAATCGTTCCGGTATTGACTGGGGCAGCGAATATCACATCCTGTTGTACCAGATATATCTTTTCTTCAAGCAGCTCACATGGTATATGGGATTTGGTAACAAGTCTGAGCCTCCAGGTACAATAAAGGCGCAATTCATCAATATGCTGAGGTTTCAAAGAAGATGTCACTGCTTTGTACTTAAGCCTGGTACTCCACCGTGTATACGGCTGACGGGAGAGTATGCAGCTTGTGGCCATACCAAAGAGAGGCATGATTGTGGACATTCTATCCTGTAGGTGCCATCACGACTAAGCACTTCTGTGGCATTACACGCCTCAAATATGCTCACTGCAACCTTGTGAGGAAGTACATTAGAAAGCAGCAGCTATATCGCGAATGAAATTGATATTTTGCTTATTGTTGTCCTTTAGAAATAAACAGAACTAAGGTAGCTCTCTTTTCCCATTCGGTCTGAAGTGAGGACATATTGCGGCACCTTGCCTACCTCGGCACTGTTCGAATTCTGGGAAGCAAGTTCCAAGACTGTAAACGGACTTCTGAGCAGTTGTGAACGGCAAATCGACAAGTTACTGTAAGCGTACGTCTCAACGACGATAGAGAAGTGGTTCAATTCAATATTTCATGCCTTGTGCATCAATGATAGACAAGGCCAATTACAAAGTTATAAAGATGCTTACTTACACCGGACGAACATTGTAGTTAATGTTAGAAACTTATATGATTGGGCTTTAGCACTTCACCAGATCGACTGCACCATATTTTGGTCCAAGACCTGTGGTAGATTTACACGTTCCGCCCAGCCTTGCAAGTTATCACTTGTACTTTTACGACGAATTAGAATTCAAATCCGCAACAACGTCCACGGCATTTGCTCCCATGCATTAACAGGAGTGATTGTTTCTACCAACTAAAGATGGTTGATTCAGTGATCGGAATGCAGAGGTATATGCAATCATCCTACTATATCGTACTCTTGTTTTCATGAAAATCCGTAGTTTTCACTACCACCACACACAAGCCAAAGCGCACCTCCCATCCCGACAGTTACAAGAAGATGGAACCCAATACTCCAAGCCATAGTGTACAAATACTTGGGGCTAAACACTGTCCAGATGAATAGATGAGTGCGGAGGGCGGTGCAAGCCACCATAACAGCTACAAGACTAACAGTGACAAACAGCGTCAACAGCGCAATGTGGCTGAAGAACGGGCTTTCGTCTTCATGCAACTGTTCGACTTTTGTTGGCACGACAAGATGTTCCATTTCCTCATCCACCCATTTTCGCCTCCTCTGGGCTCGGTTTTTGAGCTTTCCGATTTCTCGTGCTTCGAGCGCGAAAGAGCGCTGGTGGATAAGCATTTTGATACACGTAACACTCCAGTAAATTGGTCCAGCCCAATTACTGGCAAATAAAAGAACTCCTACTGCAAGGACGTTGTACCCAGAGACTCCATTGTAGGCGTTGGAAAGGTCGATCGATGAGATGGCATTGCTGTTTCCGAAGGCGAAGAAAGATGTATAGCCAAGAAGCAGGGTCGACACCGATATTTGAGTAGGCGTGAGGGCCAGTGCGGTAAGGATGAATTCTTGGTTTTGAAATATGACAAAGAGCGGGATGTTCGTAGCACGAGTTTGGGTTAGGAGGAAGAGAGTTAGTAGCGTGTGTAGAATGGTGATCAAATCTGTTTGCTGTTCAGCGGGATGCGAGTATTAACATAGCCTTAGTACTAGCTTACCTCTCTTTGCTATACGCTCTGTTTTGATGTAAAAGCGGCTGGCGCAGGCCCAGACGATCTCGGATGCTATCAGGAAAAAGATCATGCGCGCGGTACTTACCAAAGGCAGACCTTGAAATAGCGCAACCCCTCCCTCACCCATTAGGGGAACCAGCAACTCAGGAGCATCACTCGCGGTGAATGCAAGCTTGAAGATAAAAGCTGGAACACAGAGCGCGACCGCGCACGCGGAACCAACCAGTGTACCCGCTTTAAGGTAGTGAGAGACATGATTCCCAATTCGAGTCATAGCTTGGAAATAGGTCAACGCTACGAAGCACCAAAGAAGCATGGGATATTGCTTCCAAAAGCTATGTACTATATCTGGTGCACCGGCAAGTTTTTGACCTGTTTGATTCCATCGCTGAGTGATACGATGTAGTGCAAGTAGGATCAGAAATTCAGGAGCAGAATCTCCTTCGAAGGAGAAGGGAGGTGAGACCGATAGCTCTTTTTGTGCCCTAACAAAGCTCTTAGCCACTGTGAGTAAAAAGACGGAGAGGATACATACTTTCGAACGCTGATGTAGAACAGCCAGCCGCCCATAACCCAATACCAGAAATGTTGTTCCTCTTCGACGTAGCTACTGGCAAACATCATGATACCATACAAAAGAATGTTGAGTAGGAAAAACGCCCCATCCAGGTTGGTTAGGACAGAATGATTGCGGGCAGCAAGTCCTGTCAAGATAAGAGATAGAATTGCCACTACGATTCCTGCCATCAACCGCGATAGGTCGTAGTTGCTAGCTGTACTACTCATAATATCTTGAGCTCTGCGACAGAACTAGTGCCCGATGTTAGTGATGTGAGGATGAGGTCTTGACCGCACTCACTTTAAACAGAAGTCTCAAAGTAACTTCGTTTTGTGGCCCCGCCAATCCGCCCGTCTTCAGATCGCGATCAATTTCTTGCCACATACAGGCAAGTTCAGCTCCAGGGGACGAGTCATCGTCACAGTCAGCCTTGCTCGTAAGGCCGTTGTACTGCTCATTCGGCAAGGTTGCTTTCACAATGTCCAGTATCTGTAATGCATTCCTCAAGAGCAATTGGCCCTGATCGGTTGCTAGAGGGGAATTTTCAGTTTGACGCTTGTGACACAGTAGATCTCAACTTACAGTCATTCCACAGCGATAGAAAATCTTGGATGAAAACACCTAGATTATTTAAGGGTACAGGAAACCCAAGAAGTCCGGCAAGAGTAGGAGCAATATCGGATTGTTCAATCTTCTCGTAATAGTCATAATCCCGTCGAGCTAAGGTTGGACTTTCTTTTCCAGACGAAATAGTCTTCAGCTTTGGAGATATGAAGACTAAAGCGGGCGATGTTTCGCCAGGAGCGGAGCCACCGTGGTTGCCGCCCTCATTCATACCATGGTCACCGCAAAGAACAAGCAAAGTGGAATTGAGATGACTGAAAGTGTTCATTGCCTCATAGATTTCATGAACAATGCCATCCATCTCTTGCTGCTTTGGGACCATATTGGGACTCAACGGTCCAGCCTTATGCCCGATATGGTCAAGACCAAGATAGTGCAGAATCAACGCATCCCAATCATCTGCACGAAGTTCATGAGGTACATGGCGAGTCACGTTGTTGTCCACTTCTGTAAAATCCTATCACTTTTATTCAGCACTATGAACCTATCTACGAGTCTGTTGTTTCCACTGACCGAAACGAAGAAGCTTGACGTCCCATCAGATCTTTCAAATGTATTGGGAAATAGCTTGAGCCAGGTGTCGTCGCCATACATGACGAGTTTTCCATTTCCATCTCGTTTGTTCTTAATCTGTGCCAGCCATGTATCCTGATTTGCAAGTGTCGACGTAGTGTCAGACTCGGCAAAATTGAGAATGACATCTAGAAAGGAAGGGATTGAGCCGGTAGTGATGGCTTTCACCCGCGGCATAGTAATCGTTGGGGACGTGGCATGGGCTGTAAATGGCAATGCCTGACCAGACCGTATCAAGCTACTGGAAATTAGCGAGCTATTTCTGGCAAAGTAAAGAGCAAAAATTAGAATATAAAATTGATCTATATGCCCAGTAGACGATAGCCGGGGATTGATGTTGAGATACCAGGTTCTGGGGAGGATGTAATATAATCTAGTTAGCAAACTGGGAGTACCGACCTTTGCGTGAACCTAAAGCCGGAGCTATGGGAGTAGACGAAGTCGCTTCGCAAAGCATCCACGACCATAAATATGACCTTATCGAATTGTGGAATTGGTGGCTCGCCATACTCGAGAACATGATACGCTGCAAGACCAGGTACAAATGGCTTGTAAGGAAAGAATCCAGTCGCGAATATCAGGGCGGCGACAGGAACCAGAACGTTCGCAATGGCCAACATAATATTGCGAGTCCTCCACCGTGTCCCCATAATCGTCAAGTTCAATTCAAATACTGGGGATCAATTAGAGGTATCTAACCTCTTCTCTCGTCCAAAAAGCTAGAGGACGCGCAAAAGAGGCAGGTGTAAGTGGAGCCGCAAACGATTACGGCTTGTAGCAGAACGGCATTCTCAAGGCTAACGACATCCTCTGCAACAGCTGGTACGATATTGGGAACCGTGGATTTGGGACCTGAAGCGTAAAGCTTCGCGTCTTGTAAAAGGAGTTCTAAATGGAGGTCAAGCCTGACGAATGAGGACCAATAAATTCAACAGGGGGAGCAACACTCGCCTCGGCCACATTTAATCAACTTCGGATCACTTTCAATCCCACTGACACATCGCCATCTATATTACCCAGTGCTATTTTTGCTGCTCTCAATAATAATGGCTTCCAACGGTACCATGGTCTCTGACGCGAAAACAAGTCATCGTGTGCCACACACTAGGGATACGACGGAGCCATCCCAATTAACAAACCATACTAGCTGTACGCCGATGCACAATTGAAGGGAAGACGGTGTAACTTCTTTAACTACTAACCAGTTGAGGCAGTTACGAGTAAAAATGCATGGGTGATCGCCTATATCGATATTGCCCCCCCTCGTCCATTTGAAGCTGGATAGAGCCATATTACTTCCGCTATATCGTTTCTTGTCGAGTATAAACCTTGCTACGCCTAGACCTTATATGTATAGTGTTCCTGGTTACTTGCTCATTCTTCTTCAACCCCCACCCGAGTTCCTTACCATCATTGACTTCTGGGGCTGAGAATTTGTTAGAAGTTTGCATTGTGAGATGTGAAGAGAAAGCGCCGACTCCTGGTTACTATGCTCGGCGTTTTCTATAATCACCCTAACAAAAGGTACAAAGTGCTTTGAATCAGTAAAAGAAGTTCAGATTTCCAAAGTTCTATCTCTTCTTCGCTGGCGGATAGTTTGGTAGTTGGAAGTGGTGTCATTCGTTTCTACGAGAAAGAGCAAAGACGGCGACGTATGGGCCTGCCGTAGCAATCCATCTCGCCCAATCCCCGGCAACAAAATCTCGAACGTTCCAATTTCGATAATCACACCTCTCTCGCACGATCATCAGGACGCAATTTCAGCATGTTTTCATTTCTTCGCGCAGTCGTATTATCGCTTACGCTTCAAGATGCATTGGTCAATGCTATACCTGGCGCCAGGCTGCGCCATAATGACATGATGGCAAGTATGAATCTGTTACCAGATGGTACGCCTATGGGAGGTATGGAGGAAGAGTGGTGGCAGTCGAACTCCGTACGTCGGCCAAAGGCGCCCAACAATACCAAACTTGAGGACATACAAAACGAGTACGTCACTCTGCCCGTGGATCATTTCGGCATTGGCAGTGAGACTTTCAACAATCGTTTTTGGGTGGCAGAAAGTGGCTATAAACCCGGTGGGCCAGTGTTTATTTATGATGTGGGAGAGGCGAACGCATCCTCGAATGCCATTCACTTACAACGGCTACGGAACAACACCTCCTTCTTCAAACAGCTCGTGGACCAATTCAATGGAATAGGAATCATCTGGGAGCATCGCTTCTACGGCAACTCGTCGCCTCACAATATTTCACTCTCTACTCCGGCGTCGCAGTTCGAGTTCCTTACCACCGAACAAGCGCTGGCGGATTTGCCTACTTTTGCGTGGGGCTTCAATCGCAAGAACTACCCAGATATTGATCTGACACCGGGTGGAACGCCTTGGGTATTTGTGGGGGGTTCATACCCAGGAATGCGTGCGGCTTTCATGCGAAGATATTACCCAGGTACGATATATGCATCTTGGGCTTCATCTGCGCCTGTCCAAGCCGCGGTCGATATGTCCTTCTACTTTGAGCCTATCTGGAGGGGTATGCGATCGCAAGGGTGGACAAACTGCACCAACGACATCCATACCGCAGTGAATGCAATGGACAAAATCATGGAGGACCCCCAAGAGTCATACAAACTGAAAGTGCAGTTCCTTGGCCGAGGTGCTGGTAACAACACAAATGCAGGGTTCGCAGATGCTCTTTCGACCATCTTCTTTCTGTGGCAGTCATACGGCGTGGATGGAGGTTCGCAAGGGCTACGATCATTCTGCAATTGGATATCTCGAGACGTAGCGACTAATTCTAGTTCTCCAGCGCAGGGATGGGCACCAACAAAGGGCGTCAACCATACCATTAGTCGCTGGGCATCCTGGCCGGCCTTTCCAGCGACCGTGAACGAGAATCTGTACACCCATTGTGAAGGACCCAATCCACGCCGCAACGCCAGTCAACCTTACAAGGAGCCGAACTGCAATCTGGAGGAGCGGTTCACAGAACCCGCATCCATTAGTTGGACATGGCAATACTGCACTCAATGGGGTTTCTTGCAGAGCGCCAATATAGGGCCAACCCAGCTACTGAGTAGATTTAATACTCTCAAGCATCAACACGACATATGCCATCGCCAATTCCCCGACGGCCTCAAAAGTGGACTCTTTCCTCTATGGCCAGATGTGAGAACAACGAATGACAGATTCGGTGGTTGGGACATCCGTCCATCAAATACATTCTGGACTGGGGGCCAATGGGATCCATGGCGAACTCTGAGTCCCCTCTCCGACGAGTGGTTTTCCCCAAAGTGGAAAGTCACAAATGAGATCCCGGAGTGTGGCCGCTCCTTCAAGAAAGAAACAGACTTATTTGGCGACCTCGTTCCAGATGGGATACACGCATACGATTTCCGCACCACATTCAATGCCAGCATTCCAACCCGGCAACTCTTTAACAAAGCGTTAGAGAAGTGGCTCAAATGCTGGAAATCGCCTGTCTTGGAAGGTGGCAATAGCACCACTGATGGAGGCGGTTCCTGGGGCGATGGCCACTTCAATCCAGCGACTGGTTCTGTTGGACAATTACCAGAAGTAGAAGACGAGGACGATTGGCGGAGAAAGAAAAAAATGAAACCGTTAGGCCGTCCTGGGAGAACAAGAAGATGGACAAACCCAAAGCGGACAAGAAAAGTCCGCAGCAAAGGCGGGGTCCGACTCGTCAACTTACCGTAAAGTGGTCGAGACAAGCAAGACAGGACTGGGGGTCAGTGTCATCGCCGAAGCGTTTTCGAGCAAGTACTTTTATGTGCGCCTTTCCCACTACTTCATCACACATTCGTAGGCGTTCATGGCGCGGAGAGACTTCGCTACCCTAAAAGCACCTAAACTATTAGTACTTCAATTTTTGATAAAGATCAGTCAACAGTTCTTGCAAAAGTCTTTCGTGATTCCTTTTTGACAACGTTTTTGGATATTATCTGACTTCAAAATGCTCTCGCAGTTTGTATTACAGTACATAATTATCAGTGGGATGAAAGCTAACAACGGGGTACATGTAAAGCATGCCATCAATTCATACAGCATACATCAGTTTGCATAATAATGCCTCCCGTGTAGGAAAAACCGCGATCTTACAAACGGGATCAATACCATTGACCAAACCCACCAAAGGTATTTCCAAAATGCCCTGGCGCACTAATATTCCCAGGCAGATTAACATCTAAATCCATCCCAAATTCCTGAACCATATCATCCCAATTCGCCCAATTGACACTTCCATCCGCCAGTAAAGGCGACGCGGTGTTATTATCCATGAGAGACGATGTAGTTGGAGCAAGAGGTGGTAAGGTAGTGGTAAATGTCATTGGAGAAGTATAGTTAGGATATGTGGTTACATTACTTGTAGCCACCGGGTTGGTAAGGATAGGCGTTACGAGATGCGCATCCCCGTTCAGGATCCACTCATCTCGAAAGTCGAATTGTTCTGGTAGGGAAGCACCCAGGACTCCATCCTGGTTAATTGTACTCGTGGGAATGTTTGTTGAAGTCGTACCAATTGTGGTGGTTGGTGCAGCGAAGATATTGGAATTCCTCCTTGGATCGATCCAATTCGTCGAGGTGTCATTCGTAATCTCATTGATAGGATACAAGCGGTCCGCAGTAAAGTCCATATTCAGTATTTGAATGGTAGGATCAAAAGTGCTCATGGACGCTGAAGCTTGCGAAGCTTCGTCGTGTGTAGCATTCTGTTGTTCCTGCTTCGCTGCGAGTGCTTTCTCGCGTTCGGCGCGGGCCTTTTCCATCAGCCGTCTCAGCGGTTTCCAAAGATGCCCCTTCAGCTTGTGAGAGATTTGTTGGTCATCGACCCATCGTCTAGCCACTACGAAGTCGATCGTTTTCCACGCTCTCTCCACTTCATCACCCTCGACTCTGACGCAGAGCTCTGAGAGTAGAAACGCGATTGCGTGCCATTGCACATATGTTCGAAAAAGCCAGCTAAGGGAAGTCAGTAAGCCAATTGTTTGGATGTGCAGGCTCGGACTACTTACCCCCATTTCTTCGTCCTCTCCTCCGATTCCAAAAGTAGAGAATATTCCACGTTATTCAGACTGGTAACGAAAAGCCTATCCTTGATTTCCTGCGGTAAACTGCTCCCCCCATCAAGCCTCTGAAAGGGATGATATGCCATCAACCACATCTTACTCATAATGAGCCTAGACACCGTAGCAATAACCCAATACAAAGGAACAGACATATCGCAGTCCTTGAGGTATTTGTCTTCAAGCCTTTGATGGCACTCCTTTATCCAATTCTCCTTCTTTTCGACACTCATTTCCGCAAAGAACTTGTTGCAGCGTTTTGGTCCTGGAGGTGTGTATTGCAAGCGGCGTAAAGTGGCAGCTATCTCAAACCGAATGAGACCAAAAGTCATTTCTGTACACCCGAGACGCGATTCAGGAAAGTTGGTCATGAGGGGGTCCAAGTCGATGTCATTGACGTTAAGCGGCATTTTCGTGTCAAAAGTAGCTTCTATAATGGTTGGATCGCACCCATGGTCTTCGCTCGCGCGAGAATCTAATATGCATATCTGCCACCATAATCTCCGGCGCCTGTGATGATTAGCAGCTGTTATTGTTAAATATAAATGAGTTCTTACATTTCAACTTGAAATGGGGGAAGATCAAAGTGACTACCATCTCTATGTAGCCCCAGTGTCTGGCCCATGCGAACAAGCAACCCAGTAAGCGTCCAAATAATTCTAGCATCGCCATTACGTCGTAAACAAATCAGAAATATTACAAAAGCTTGAACAACGATAATCTCATCAGTCTGCAAGAAGTCTGCTCTCGCTAAGGCCTGCTGAACTCCAAATAGATATCGATTTATCAAGTCGTTTCGCTCTTCTCCAAATGTGGCTCTGCATTCTTCTGCGCTTAGCGACGTGATGGTACCGTAATAAAGCGCGAACATCAGAGCTTCCAATCCACGATGTATTCTATCCAGACAGTCTTTGGCTTCTAATATTGTTGGTTCTATGGAGGGTGCATGTATCACTTTCACAAGAGGGTCCACATTTTCCTTATATAGCCTCCAGTATATCGGGACGTGGTCAGCGGGTGGGTGCAATGCTAGCATATCCACGTTCTGTGAACTGAGACCGAATATAAAGCCTTGGTAGTTTGATGGAGAGGAGTGGGACGTTTCTGGTGAAGGATAGTCTTCGTGCTCGTCATCGCTGTCGTGGAGTATTCCTTTGATGTCTTCAACCTAGAAGTGCTAGTATTATCCATGTCCACCATTCACCTACTTTGACACATTAAACATACCTCTCCGCTCAGACTAGCCCAAAAAGAAGGATTAATATACCGACTCCTTCCTTCGTCTACAACCAATCTCCCGAACCTATTTTCCAGACCCGTCGAAGTGGTACTCGGCTTCCTTCCTCCCTCCTGCTCCCTCTTCTGCTTTTTCAACTCCTTCAGCTCTTTACACGCTCGTGCAATCTTTTGCTCATGTGTCTCTGGTGCCTCTTTCCCAGCTTCAAGCGCTTCTTGCGTTTCAGCCTTTTCATTCTCAGGCTGTACTTGACTTCCCAGCATCTGCACCACTCCCTCCAGCTTTTTCAGCCTATCGATCAACTCCATATCTGCAGGCTTGCGCGGTCTCCTGGGCGCACGCCCTGGGGATGGGTATACGCATTCTATATGCGCTTTTACGCAATTGGTGCATACGGGTTTCTTGTCGCATTTTACTTGACAGAATCATTAGTAGGTGTTATATTCTAGTCACGACAAGACGAGTAGTACCTTTGCGCCTGCGGCATGTTACACATGACCGGGGATTCAACCCCCCCGCACCATTCCCATTCAGCTGCGCCGTAGTAGACGCTTTTTGTATTCTATTTGGATTATCCGACGAATGTATAGAGGGAGATCGAAGAATTAAGGAGGACTCCTCCGTCATAATTGATATCGTTGCTGCCTGCCTGCCTGCTAGCTTTGGTGATACGGCGTCGTTCGTGGGAGGGCAGTACGAATCGATTTGATAGATTGATAAGATTGGTCTTTTCAACAAATAATATTTATGCTACAATAAAAAAATAAAAAAAAATAAGACTACCTAGAGCGTAATTGTTCTTATGACTGTAAAATAAGCCCTCTCGTATAACCCTTATGCTTGGCCCCGGTATGTCCGCGTCGTTAGCTTTGAGATTCGAAGCTTCCAATGAGAATGATCTTCGTTGCCGAATCTTTTATCCCTAGTACGAAAATCGGGCAGATTGATGTCCGAATGATCTTGAGAAGGATGTAATTATTTGCTAATCGATTTTTTTGCAGGTAAAGCACTGCAAAGGGTCTAGATCTGGCTTGTGCTCTGCTACGAACTCTCTTGCTGGGTTTGGGGAGATATGAAGTCATACACAGTTGTGTAGCAGGGACGTCCTTGGAGAGCTAAACTAACGTTAAATATAGGACTTATAAAGACAGTTTGATCAGCCCAGCAAAGAAAGCCCAGATTTGCTCTGCCTTATCTTGTCAATATGAAGAAGACTCTTGCAGGTGATTCCAAAGCGTTATCAAAGATTTTAACAGCAGCTAACGTGATCTATATACATCCCGCCACCCCTACCATCCCGCCACCTCGTGAAGGTAGAATCGTGCAAAAGTATATACATTTCAACCACAACCTCATGAATTATAATAATATACATTCTAAGTCGCTTCTTGACGCTTTGGGCACGTCCTAGCATTATGCTCAAGTGATTAGCATAAGCTACACTTTGGTAGTGCTCGCTGGCGCACCTGAGTCGGCTCATTTTCAACTACCTCCGTACGCCTAACTCCCTCATTTTCAATTAATACTTGGGCTTCAGCCCCAGTAAGAATACCTCCCTTCGTAATATACGATCTTTTCTTTAATCTCTTCCTTTTTTGACGGTGATTTTCCGTACGTAACCTCTCGTTTTCGTCTATAAGAAGGATAGCGCTATACATAGCTAATTCACAGCCTTTAACGAGCTGGTTTAGGGCCTAATCTGTCGGCAAGGGAGGACTTTAAGTACGGCGCTTCATATACCGCTTTAAAAGCGTAGTTTGGTGCTGTAGCTGGGTAATATTATGAGGTGTTTCTGCTACCCAGTCCTGCTGTAGGTCCCTCAGTGGTGATGGTGTTTTCAACTGGGTATGTAAAAGAGATAGCACACGATCTGGCTTATACGGTACGAGGCCTGTAGCACTAAAGCCACTTCGTATATTGTTTGTATACAGTGCTTCAGCGCGCGCTTGCTGGTAGAGAGGTAGAAACTCTTGCTTATCAATATGGTTTACGCCAAGGCTTATTTTCTGCTCGACGAGGCGGCCGTACGATCGCTTAAGGACTGAAAAGCAGCCGATATCAAGTGGTTGAAGAAGGTGCGATGAATGCAGTGGCATACAAAGAACGATAATTAAGTGGTCTAAGCAGTATTAGTCGAATTTAGGTGAGACGTGACTACCGTGGCCATCGAGTACTAGTAGTCGGTAGCGACCAACCGTACGATCCTTCGTATACTTGTCGAATACGTGCTGTAGCCAATAAAGGCCGATTTTATTCGTTGTCCAGCCATTCTCGCTCACACCAATCGACCAATCCGGTGGTATAAGTCCATCTTCATACCATGAGGCTTGGTGCATTACCGCTTCGAAGATTACGAGCGGGGGAATAGCATACCCTCGAGCACCAATAGCCTCAATAACTGTAACCCATTCTCGGTTACCTGGCTGCGTAGTCCGAGGCCTACCAGCTCTATCTGCTCCTGTAACTACCTTTGCCGTGGTAATTACACCCATCTGAAAGCCCGTCTCATCGAAGTTGTAGGTATCTTCATTAAGAATACCGTACTCGGCGATTGTACTCTGTACGCGTTGAAACCAGGCTCGAATTAGGTCCGGATCCTCGCATTTAGCTCGCTGGTAGTCGTACTTGCGATTATACTTCGACTTAAGCTTATTATAGTGGTTAACGAAGTTTCGTGCCCAGCACTTGCCTGCGGAGGTAATTTGACCGTGCTGGCTAGCTAAAAGGCTTGCCATTTGCCGTACGACCTCAAGGCGAGGTGGTATACCACGCCTATCCATTGACAGGATCCATTATACGAGGCTATCCTCTTCGGTAGGTATAAGAAGGCGATTCTTTGCGGTAGAACCGAGTTTAGGCTGGATTCCAGTAAGGCGATCGCGTAGCGTGGTTCGTGGGACGTCAAAGGCTAATGCGGCGGCTTGGGCTGATTTGAATTGGCCTTTTTTGTACGCTTGGATAGCAAGATCAAGTCTACCTTCTTTGTATAAGGCTGCTTGCTGTGGTGGTGGTGGCATTTGAAGTGGTATTGGATGTACGCGTCGCGTATTCATGAGGTGGCGGGATGGTAGGGGTGGCGGGATGCATATAGATCACGTTAGAGCTCGCATGGAAGGCACATATCAATATTGAGTGTGAGAGCACTAAGTGTTTCCAGAACGAAATGACCTTGGAACGTCTACTGCATCCCTGGCCAACTCAAACAGCCTGGGCCAGACTACTTTCATCCCCGTATCATGAACCATATCCAATCTCGCCTTGCGCATCCCATGGCATGGGCAAACGTAGAGGCTTTGGAATATACAACGCCAACGCTATGCGAAAAGTAAAAGTCAATCCAAAAAGTACAAGAAGAAAAGAAAGCGGGTATCGGTCTTCAAAAATCTGCGTGCAGTAGCAGGAGAAAAGAATGTGACAATCATATATCCCTCCATGAGCCATTCACTGGCTTCCTGTCCTGGGGATGACTACCATCGTACTGGCCACCTCCATACGGAGACTGATTATGTGAAGTGTTGTATTGACCATATGGTGATTGTCCCTGCGGTTGGTTTCCACCATAATGCCGCTGTGGGGGATCGTACGCAGTTGATCCTGTGTTTTGAGAGTAAAGTGGTGATACGGGACCATTGCCGTATGCATCATATTGGTCATGTCGCTGGCTGCCACCGTACTGTTGACCACCAGCGTAGCCAACCGCCGTGGACGAAGGTGCCGCACCTCTATACCCGCTATGGCTATCTGCGTGAGGCTGTATTTGGCCATAAGGCTGCTGGGTATAGGCACTGCTATTGCCACCAAGATACGACGACTGTTCTGATACAGGCGAGTGAGGTCCACCTTGTCTGGCAGCTGCTAACTGTAACTTTGAGGTATCGTAATTGTTATTCGGATTTATCTTGTCCAGCTCATGCGACTCGGGATGTTCTATAACCTCCACTTTTCTGCTCGCCGCATTCTCCCAGCTTGGCATCATCGGGAGTGAGTCCTCGTGGACGGGCTTGTTCCTAGACGCATCAAATGTCGCAAATTGAGGAGCCGCTTGAACGGGTGCGGCTCCATAAACAGGAGCTGGCGCAGACTGGTATTGCTGGTTCCATGCGTGAGAGGGTGGGGCATTTCGATATGGTGTATTCGGCGAAGAGTCGAGATGCTTGTGTCTTTTATTTTTGCTCCCGCAGCAGCCAGCGCAACATCGAAAGCAACAGCAGGCGCATTCTGCGCCGCAGCACAGACAACGCGCGAAGCACCACAGCAGAGAGAGGAGTATTAGACCGACGACGATAATAGCGACAATGACAGGCCATCTAAGGAGATATTAGCCACTTGAACGGCTAGTACAGCAATGAGCGCGGAGCGAAACCTACTTGCAGTATGTTTTACTCATACAAGCATCCCAAGACGAGAATGTATTCTTGACACCAGCGGCAGTGCCAACTATCCCCCCTGGACTCGCATCCTGACGGCTATATAGATATGGCATCGTGAAAGTAAAACAGAAGTTGCGAGCACGAAGAGTAGGAGGAGGTATTTTATAAGTGAGGGTTCAGGAAGTTGAAATCCGGGGAAATCGACGCGCGTGTCCCACTAAGAATAATTAGAAATAAGGCACGGCCTCAATATCAGAGGTGACTGGTAACGTTAATACTGGTCAAAATGAAGGATGCATGAGCGAGATAAAGTCACGAAAGAGTCTCTACATCCAAGGACATACGTCAAGATTGTACGTCCTTCGCAAGAGGCCCAGTCTGCATAGAAAAGGTGTTTCGTGTTTCAGGATTTCAAGGAAGCCATCCCCTGTAAATCTCCGTACCTTACGGGCGGGAGCACAAGTGGCGGAGGCTGTGGCTGAGTGATTCCAAATATAGATTAGCTTAAAAAGATTTAACATGCCTCGAGTTGATCCAGCCGATAACGGACATCGTTACAATAATGAAGAAGAATCCTGTTTGTATCAGTGCCAATTCTTGCTTCCAACAAGCTTCACCATCTCTCGAATCTGACCTTGAACTTTAGATTTCATTCTGTCTCAGAGTCACGACTGGATACTCAAATCTCAGAGCTTCAGCATATTCTGACACCTGTTTGGATGGGATTTTAGATACAAGATAATTGCAGGGCGTCCTAGGTATCGGAGTACAAAAGGGCGGATAGTCCTCGAGCGTACCAAGTCCCGAGTGCTGGAATGTTAAACTATAAAAAACGAGGTCGACATACGGCCAAGTTTACATATTCGATACCATTTTAGGATTCTATACTTCCACTTCTAATATCTAGTCTATGCGATGACGAAGCAGGAAAACCGTCAATATTGTCTCTACCAATTGATATGTTCCCCATCAAAGGACATGAATTTCCCCGAAGTCTCTTCGCGAGTAGCAGCGTCAATCTATCGACATCAGATTTAGTGTTCATACGCAGAAGAGGGGGAGGGGGAGTAGAAAGATGCCATAAGGCAAGGAATTTCAGAATTACTACTCTTGGTGCTCGCTGCAGGGGATGAGACCAAACTAACCATTTTGGGAACCACGGTCAATAAATAATGATTAAAGCTATCTTGGGTTACCAACTTATTCCTATCAACGGCTCATCACCAACGGTTTGGTCTAAATTGTGGGTTGACTAAAAGTCCTGCGCCCATCGTCAAGTTTCATGGTAACATACTCCTAGGCGTGTGATAGGAAGACATCGCCATGGACACCAAGCATGCTGAGAAACCTTCCACGCCACTCAGAGACGCACACCATACAAGACTCAAAAAGTCTTCAAGATCCTGATAAATCTAATATTCCTCAAGCATTCCGTTGTCTATGGCAAACTAGGAACAGGCTGTGGTTTCGATGTAAGGAAGAGCTCTTGCAGCTACACATGCCTACCAGCTGTCTCACCACCTACGGTGCATATGCTCCTTCCAAGCCCTTGCACTGTGACCAAAAAGCAGTCATAACTTTCTTGGTGCTGAAAAGAGTATTTGCACTACAATCCAGATTAGCGATGACCCAGCAATGGACATTGTAAGACATACACAGAGAGCTGCTTGAGAAACCTCATACGCTTGGCTGAATCTTGCGTAGATGTTGAATTGATCGAGGTCAAAGCCTGCTCAAGCCACGATTTGGCGCGAACATGACGTTTCACGAGAATCATCAGTGGTGCCGCAAACCAGTCTAGGTCGGTGCGCATGGCATTACCTGCAACTTGAACCATAAGAGCGATAGCTAGTTGCGGACCGAAATGTTCCAAGACTTGGTCGAGGAGCTCTTGAGGCGTCGCATTGGGACTGCCTCTCAAGGAGAGAAAGTCAGCCTAGCAGGTGATTAGCATCTGTAAGCAAGGTCAAGCAGAGGACATCACCCACCCAAAATTTGGTGGCAGACCTCTTTGGCAGGTATTCTGGAATCGTGAGACATTTTAGAGGAAAGCTGAATACGAGCTCGAGATCTGCTTGTGAGGGCACTCCAAGCAGAACGTTAGTGTAGCGTGGCATAAATTTCATCAAGACCTCTATCAAGCCAGATGCAATCTCAGCTTCACTCCTTGGGTCTGCAACGGAACGAATAATTTCAATAAGGTGTTGTAGAAGCGCACCAACTTCAGAATCGATTCGAGGAGAAGTCGCTTGTGAATGAGAGCTGAGAAAAGAACAAGCCATGGAAAGAACAATATCCAGTCGAGGGGTATTTAGTTGTACTGTGGAGAAGAATTGCACTGTAACTTGAGGAGATAAGACAAACGGGCCAGGTGTGGTCTCTCGAAAGCCAGTCTTGAAAACATTACAGATCGTTTCCAGGATGTCGCCATGTAATTCAAGAGATTGACCTTGACTCTGTGAATTTGCGAGTAATTGCATGACCGCCTGGATGATCTCAACGATGCGACTTCGAATGGACTCCATCACTGGTCCAGCATGCCATGCATCAGCTTGTCGCACAGCATCAACATCAATCGGAACATCGTCAGGTGCCTCAGAAGCTTTGCCGACGCTGGCTAAGCAAGCCATAGCTGTTAGGGCTACAACTTGACCCTCTTCAATCAGTTCGGAGGCGAATCGTTGACTGGCAAGCTGTGCGTCGTGCTGTATATAGTCTAGTAGTGTATTCATCCAGGTAGCCTGCTCCTCCTGAGAATCGATTGCCTGGACAATTGCAGCAATACCGCCTATGACCTTTTCCTTCGTTGTTCGATCTGCAGTTGCAGAGTTGCAGAATTGCTCGTAGCCTTGGACAAAGTTGGCCAACTTCGAGGCGAGTGACTTCCTGCAAGAGGAGCAAAGCCTGAAAATGGATTTGGCGGCTTGTTGCGCCAAAGATGGATTGCTGAGGGAAACAAAGAGGAAATCAAGCGCTGCGGGAAGATACTCTTCATGACGCTCAAAAAATTCTGAGTACTGTCCTAACAAGTCTACTGCAGTTTGCCGAGTTCGTGCCGGAATACCTAACTCTGCCTTGGCTAACTCAACATATAACAGTGATCCGAAGAGGGAAGCAAGATGATGGTCCTCGCTTTCGTGCTCAGAAAGCGCAATTGCATTCAAGCAGAAGAGTGAGGCTTCGACTTCTAGCCACTCTTGACGGGTCAAATGCTCGATGCATGCTTGAATTATAGTTTCGGTCAATATAGACCCGACCGTAGGAAAAGCGGAAAGGAGTAGTTCCTTCATGTCTGCTCGGAACTGTCTAAACTCGCGCTTCGTATCGCCGTCTTCCTGTGCAAAAACTGCCTGAGCAGGGAAGCGGACTTTGGTCCATATCTCGTGATAGAGTTGCATAATGTGAGATTTTGCAGACGCGAGCCACGGCTTCGGTATTTCTTCCTCGAACTCGGCATCAACAAGGAATTCGACGTATGAAATCCAGAACTCTTGGGCGTGAACTATCAGCTTGTCATCGATTACTGCGTATCCTGGGAACCGAAAGAAAGAATGCATCAGTGCTTTAGAATATTAGTACACATTTACCAAGGTCAAAAGGTGGGACCAAATCGACACTTACACATCAAGTCTTTATTAACAACGGAGTCGGGCTCATTTACGAGCTCCTTCATCATCACTTCGCCATAAGCAAGCACAAGTTTTGCAAAAGCGGGCGTGTCCTCTCCGGTACCCTCATTAGCGTCTGTTAGTATATTTGTGAGTTGCTCTTGAGCCCATCGACTGGTGAGCAGAGTTCCTAATGCCTCAAGATTTGCTTTTTGAAAGAAGGCCCCGAAGGTGGAAAGAAGATCGGTGAAAATATCCAGAGATTCCGGAGCACCTATTGGGCACCAGACCATGGCTGGCTCTAAGAGTGAACGTAAGGGCGTTAGAGATTCTTGGTCACTAGGCCAAGCTGGCTGAGAGAAGATAGCGCATGACTATGAGTAATATCGTTAGGATTGATCGCAGTAGCGAGGACTTGGAACATACCAAAAAGCAGGAAAGAGCTTCAGATCGAAGTTGAAAGATGGTATCCGTCTCGGCTGCTGTGGTAGTCAAACAGTGCCTTAGGAGTGCCACGACGTCTGGGAGATTAGCCTTCATCCGGGACAAGGTGTTCGCAACTACTTCTGGGGGATGACCGGTGGTCTTTTTGTTCGCTTCTTCGGTCAAATTCCTACAAAACCATAACGCAAGAGTCAGGCGATCAGGACTAAGCGTCGTGATGAGTTGCGCGATTGCATCGGAGGTAAGCTGTGCCACGTCTTTTGGTGAGGTTGGCGCATTGGTGGCAAATGAAGCCAGTAATGTCCGTACGCAAGCATCTGCATGGGCTTTTTTTTGCAGTAGGTAATAGACGGCAAGAGTTGAGCAAAGCTTTTGGAGCACCATCTTGCCCTCGCCATTTTCTGCAAGCCTTACAAGCCAAGTGACGAGTTGTTGACCGATCATGGCGATGTCTTCGTCGCTTAAATTCTCTCTACAATAGACACAGGTTAGTCGGATATTACAGTCTAGCATCTCACTTCACGTACGAATCGCTATTTATCTTGATCTGAAAGGTGAGCGCCCCGAAGTATCGAACATGAGTGTTGTTGCGCCCAAGGAGAAAATTGGCCATCTCCCAGCCACCAGGAGAGCGTTGCATTTGGCGGATGTCATTATCGATCTGGTGTATCTCAGTTGGTGTTCCAGGTTGGAGCATACGTAAGATTAACTGGAGGAGGATTAGTCTGCGAGCACAAATTCAACAGTAAGGTAGTCTTTACCTGTTCGACATGCTCGAGGGCTCGGGTAGAGCTTCTCTCAGCCAGATGAGCCATGGCTCGATTTTGGGAGTCCTAGCCAAATGAAGGGAGAGAATTTCAGGTTCCGAAGCCTCAAAGCTCAGGCTGGAGAATTGGGTACTCCGGATGCGTTTCTGGCGACGACGCGTAGATCTGTAGTATCGGACGCAGCAGATTTGAGAGCCCTTGACTATGATAGAGATGATCGTGGTGTCAGACACACAAAAGTGTAGGTAAAGACGTTGAAAGAAATGCTCACGAAAAGAGGATGGCAAACATAGTGCCAAAACAGGAAAGAGCGGATCAATGTCCCGCTACCAAATTGACAACAACGCGACAAAAGTCGATATCATTTTGAATGGAATCCACGACTGCTAAGTTTGGTCCTGTCTCTTCTGGTGCCCAGTATGGAGTGCAATATCTGGTTAAGGATATTGAAATTTTACGTGTCCACGACACCTTGATATTCAACCGCTGGCCTGTTTTGGTCTTTTCGTACACCAAATAGAAGCCCGATACTTGTATTGTACTTGTAGGAATGAATACCACACTGCTGTAAATGATCACGGATTTAACTCTTCTCAACTCGGATTTTATGAGGTTTAGCGAGAAGTCGTCGCGTGGAATTTCTCCTTGTCAAAGTCTTTACCAGATCCCACGCCGCTACACTTCAGCACATGTAGACCTCTGGAAAGGTGAGGCTTACGCGCTGGATCTGCTCTGATTGACTTGGTGTTTTCCTTGGGCGAATTAGGCGTAAGGCGTAAAGCGCGGTCACAAAGAGTGTGAGCTTTGAGGAAGCTTGGACTCTCTTCCGTGGGATTTCTGGGATGGGAAAGAAGGAGCGGAAATCTGGGGTTAGAGTCGGTGATTGTGCAGACGAGAAGGTACATTGCATGCAGTGTGGACCTACTTAAACCTTAACCGATGCCCTTCCTGCGATGTCCATGGGCACGTTTACCTTTGAACTTTACACTGTCAAGTAGTTCTACCAAGTGCCGGGTACTATCTTCTTTCAGTCCCACAACAGTTTATTTCCGCAATTATACCATTCCAGCTTTAGATATGACGCAAATAAACACGACCGAAAGGCTTGCCCAGCTGAGGGAGCTTATGAAGAAGCATAGTTTAGATATTTATGGTGAACATGATCTGCTAAATATACAGCAGATTTGTGTTTGTTTACTGACGTCAAGGTAGTTGTACCTTCAGAAGACAGCCACCAATCTGAATACATAGCTCCATGCGATGCACGAAGAGGTCCGCATTTACCTCGTTCCTTTCTTTAACGAAAACACTCATCTGAAGTAGCGTATATCAGCGGTTTCACTGGTTCAGCGGGCACCGCCGTCATAACACGCGAGAAGGCTGCATTAGCCACCGACGGACGCTATTTCAACCAAGCTGGCAAGCAATTAGACACGAACTGGACTCTCCTCAAACAAGGCTTGACCGATGTACCAACATGGCAAGAATGGGCAGCCGAACAATCGGAAGGCGGAAAAACGGTCGGAGTCGATTGGACAAGCATAACAGCACCAGAGTCACGAAAGCTCTCGGAGAAGATCAAGAAGAAAGGCGGTGCCAAACTCGAGCCCGTAACCGAGAATCTGGTGGATGCGGTATGGCAAAGCGAGCGCCCGCCTAGACCGGACGAGAAGGTCATGGTGCTGGACACAAAATACTCTGGCAAGAAATTTGAGGAGAAGTTGGAGGATCTCAGGAAAGAGTTGGATAAGAAGAAGAGTTCTGGCATGGTTATATCTATGCTTGACGAGATTGCCTGGCTCTTTAACCTGAGAGGAAACGATATCCCATACAACCCCGTCTTCTTTTCGTACGCTGTGATCACACCAACCGATGCCACACTGTACATCAAAGACAGCAAATTGCCAGCAAACGTAAAAGCTCATTTGGAAAGCAGTGTAAAACTACGGCCCTATGAGGCCATCTTCGACGATATCAAGGCTTTGAGCGGCAAAGGTCCGAAACCCAAATTCCTCATTTCAACAAAAGCATCGTGGGCCCTCGAATACAGCCTGGGCGGTCCGGAGAAGGTCGAAGAAGTTCGAAGTCCTGTGGGTGACGCCAAAGCGGTCAAGAATGAGACTGAGCTTGAGGGTATGCGGCAATGCCACATCCGTGACGGAGCAGCCCTGACCGAGTACTTCGCCTGGCTCGAGGACGAGCTCGTCAACAAAGGCGCGACGTTGGATGAAGTCGACGGAGCGGACGAGCTAGAGAAGATCAGGTCTAAGCATGAACATTTCGTTGGACTGAGTTTTGATACCATTTCATCCACCGGAGCAAATGCTGCTGTCATTCATTACAAACCGGAAAAGGGTGCTTGCTCTACTATCGACCCTAAAGCAATCTACCTTTGTGATTCAGGAGCTCAATTCCTAGATGGTACGACAGATACTACTAGGACTATGCACTTTGGCGAACCAACGGAAATGGAAATTAAAGCTTATACCCTTGTTCTGAAGGGCAATATTGCGCTCGAGAGGATCAAGTTCCCTAAAGGCGTCAGCGGGTTCGCACTAGATACCATAGCGAGGCAGTTTCTTTGGGCGGAGGGCCTAGATTATCGCCATGGCACAGGTCATGGTGTGGGCTCGTTTCTTAACGTCCACGAAGGTCCAATCGGAATTGGCACAAGGGTAATTAGAGAGCTGAATGATTATGAGGTAGGATGCTTGTGATGTGTTTTCCTTTTCCCGCTGCACTCATGGCTTGGCGAGCGAAAATGGCAACTTCACAACTGTTGTACATGAAGCCGATGAGGGAAAGCGGAGAAAGGATAGCGCCAGACAAGTCCCAATCTTGTATGGAACAGTTGAACTGCAGCTAACAAGACTTTGTAGGTACAATACTCAGAAGTACCACTCGCGGTTGGTAATGTAATATCGGACGGTAAGGTTTCTGTTGTGCTTGCCGTTAACTAATACTAATCTACGTTCATCAGAACCGGGCTACTACGAAGACGGTAACTTCGGAATCCGCATAGAAAGTACGTCACGCCTCAAAGACCAAAGATCGAACAAGCAGCTAACAAGCGAATCAGATATCATCATGGTCAAAGAAGTCGAGACGACCCACAAATTCGGTGATAAGCCCTACTTAGGATTTGAACATGTCACGATGGTCCCTATGTGTAGGAAGTTGATCGACGTATCACTCTTGACGAAAGACGAGAGGAAATGGCTGAACGATTACCATGCAGAGGTCTTTGAAAAGACCAAGAGCTTTTTCGAGGGCATAGATGAGCGCAGTTTGAAATGGTTACAGCGTGAGACACAGCCTTATTAGCGTAAAGTTCGATACAGAACCCATAGCTTTGGCGTTTAAGCGTTTGCGCAGCTGATTCAGGTACACGTTGGAATGGGATATCAATACAGTATTCCCAAAGTCCTTGTAGCCATCGCCTCCAATTGTAAGTATCTTGAGGTAGTGTAGAAGCTCCAAGTCTACTCAGAAGTTAGTTCCACACGCCTTTAAAAATCGAACCCAAACCCTCTCAACCATACACCAACAACCTCTCCTTCCCACTCATCTCCTCCTCCCTCTCCAACCCATCATTGGGAATCTCAAACCACCCAGGTGGATCCCTAACATAAATATGCTTCAACCTCAACCCCCTCCAATCAACCCTCTCACTTCCCTCCTCATCCAAACTCCCCATAGCGACACCTACATTCTCCGGCTCGGCTTTATACACCATAGTGAGAGTGGAACCGCACTGGTCACAAAAGCCACGTGTTGCATTTGGTGATATGGATATTTCTTTTGGTGGTGTGGAGAAAGTAATTGAAGGGAGGGGGAAGTCCATGAAGGCTATGAAGGGACCGCCGGAGATTTTGCGGCAGGTGATGCAGTGGCAGAATGTTGCGCTTGTAGGTAGGGTGTTTGAGGTCCAGGTTATTGATGAGCAGGCGCAGGAGCCGCGGATGATTGGTTTGGGGGGTGGGGTTTCTGGCATTTTAATATCGTGATTTTCTTGTATGGATTTTATAGAGAAAACAAATCCAAGGTCTCGAGAATAACAGTTGCGAGCGGTCGATATCTACTTGTAACAGAGTAGTGGATGTCAAAAGAATGATCTTATCCTTAAAAAGCCACTCGAAAATCACGGCTTCTTTGGAACACCTACTATGGAGGATAGATCTGTTCGATGTCTTCCAAAGATAAATCTGTATAGTGTGTACGAAGGAAGCCAGTCTTCTGATACAAAAGTAGAGTCCTACGGTAGGCTTACGCCTTACGCCCTTTTGATGTCACTGGCATAGGAAGGCTGACCAATCGGAACGAAGAAGCGAATTCGCGTGTATCTTCCAACTTCAAAAGTCGCGTAGAACTAGAAAAGCTATTCAAACACGACCCTCATATAACAACGAATCGCGTTGTTATACCACGATAACACTGACTACACTCTTGAAGAGAGTGCCATTCTGACACTCCGCACACCCGGATATTTCTCTTTCTTGGCCAAAGCTGGAGGAGCATTAAGATGAAGCGCAAAAGAGGTGGATTGAATGGTCAATCGACACCTTCAAAGAGATCAAGAGCAGTCGCAGTATCTGACGATGAGGCTGCAGCTTTAGAGACTGTAGGGACACCAACGAAACGAAGAGCTAGCAGTCGAGTTGTTCCTGTACCATCTCCAGCGCCCAAAACGAATGGAACTCTCAATGGTATAACGAATGGAAACGAGACACCAAAATCGAAGAGGAAGATAGCTTTTGCTACTGCTTCAAAAGCACAGCAGTCAGAGGATGAGGAGGAGTCTATACCGATTGTGCGAAATGCAGACCGTTCAGCTCGACGGAAAAGCTCTGCGCGCTTCATTGAGAGGACCATTGGGGATCCAGGAAGTGATATCAATGATTCTGATGAAGAGGATATACTGAACCGTGAGATATTGGGTGATGAGGATCAAGATGACGCTGGGGAGGAAGACGGAGCAGGCGTGGTACCAGGTCCGTCAGATACTCCTAAAAGAGGCCGTGGACGACCAAAGGGCAGCAAGAACAGGAGATCTCCAACGCCGCCTCTAGCTACACTACCTCCTCATGAGACGTACTTTTGGCAAAACAGACCGGGAGGAGGAAATACATCAAACAACACACTACCATCACATCTGCTCCTGAACCATGACGAGTACTTTGCATTCACCCAAACCTACGTCGACCCCCATGAAGAAGAAAAGGACTTTCTACTCTCTCTACACCAATCATCTTTCCTCCAATGGGATTTTGAATTGCAAAATTCATTCAATATCTGTCTCTATGGCTTCGGCTCCAAACGAGAATTGCTGCATTCATTCGCCGAACATATCCACGATGCTCACGACAAACCACCCAAGATAGTAGTAGTAAATGGATACCACCCAAGCACCACTCTTCGCGACATTCTCACCACCATAGCAAGCACCCTCTTTCCCAAACACGCCAAACTCCCCCTCCAACCAGCGGTACTCCAACAACTCATCCTCGAGACCCTCACAGAAACACCACCGATTCTCCCAATACACCTCCTCATAAATTCCATCGACGGACCTTCCCTTCGCCGACCAGTCATACAAAGCACCCTCGCAACCCTTGCCGCCCACCCAAGCATCTCCCTCGTCGCTACGGCAGACACGCCAAACTTCCCCCTCCTCTGGGATTTAACCCTTCGCCAACAATTCCACTTCCTCTTCCACAATTGCACCACCTACGCGACGCCCTCACCCGCTGAACTCGACGTCGTCGAATCCGTAAACACCCTCCTCGGTCGCTCTGCACGTCGCATTGGTGGTCGTGACGGTGTTGGATACGTCCTCAAGAGTTTACCGGAGAATGCGCGAAATTTGTATAGGATTCTGGTGGCGGAGCATTTGGCTGTGGAAGGGGATGAAGGTGGGGAGGAGGGAGTGGAGTACCGGATTGCGTATCATAAGGCGAGGGAGGAGTTGGTGTGTAGTACGGAACATCAGTTTAGGGGGTTGTTGAAGGAGTTTTATGATCATGCTATGGTGGAGAGTAGGAGGGATGGGAGTGGGGTGGAGAGGCTGGTTGTGCCGTTTAGGAGGGAGGATTTGGAGGCGTTGCTTGAGGAGCTTGTTGAGTAGACCTATGTTGGATACATTTGTGTATGGGTGGACGATTTCAGCGGCATAGTTTGGGAGGTTCTCGCAAAATAAATGGATGCGCATTTGGGGTATCTCGTTATTACAGTAGGCCAGCGAAGAGATCATCAATCGCATCGCCCTTTTTACGCTTCTTGATCTTCTTCTTACCCTTAGGTGATGTCTCAGCTTTCCGCTTTGTCGACACGGCTTGCTGCTTGTCCTGCTCATCCACTTTACGAACGTCCTCCACCTCATCCTCGCCCCTCTCAACCAGGACCCCAACATCGTCACCCAAACCCTTATCCCCCTTATCCCCATCCATCTCCTTAACATACCCCTCAAGCACCCCCTCCACATCCACATCCACATCCCCCTCCCCCAACCCATCCCACTCAATCCCCACCCCCCTACAAAAACCCCCCAGCGCAGCAACAAGCACAACCCCTAGCACACCAAACTGTCTATCCCCACACAACCCCGTAAAAGCAACCCACCACTCCCCAACAAGAATATCCCTCAAAAATACAACCCTCAACTCTGCTTTCCTTAACCCTTCCTCTGCTAACTTTCTTTTCCGTGAGGGAAGCCATTCAGTCGGTGGAGAGGGGTTTATTTCTCGGAGGAGGGTGGAGAGGTGCCGCCGGAAGAGGGAGAAGTGTTTGTACCATGAAGAGCGGCGGTGTTGGTTGTGGGAGCGGTGGTGGAGGAGGGTGAGGATGTGGGAGAGATTTATTAAGGTCGCGAAGGTTGGGGAGGGGTTTTTGAGGGTTTGGAGGTGGGTGTGCAATGGTGAAGGTGGTGGTGGTTTTGAGGTGGACATGGTTGATTCAATCTTGCTTTGGGGATTGGGAGGATAGAGTTGAGGTCGATTTATGTCAATGATTTTGACTTGTGATATTTTGGTCCAGCCGAACGAGCAGGTTTTATTCTCTGAAGCGAATATTCAGCCTCAATCCTGTTGAATATTTCATAAAAAAAGGCCATTCAGATAGCAAAGATGATCAAAATAAAAAGTCTTGAAGTAATAAGGAAAAGTTAGTCCACGAAAAGTATCTACTTGTAGATTTTAGAGAAGCAAGGTTTCTGATACAGAAAACCCTAGAGGGAGAAGACACTAGCAGACTTACTGGGACATAGCTCTATTTAGTAGCAAATCTTTCAATACTCCTGCTCAATCACGTTGTGTTCTTGTTGTTGAAAAAGGTTCCAAGACGCCAATTGCCGTTGCGATTGCGGAGATCAGCCTAAACTTGTTGTCATTCAACGACAACATCTCGCCCTCCTCTTCTTCTTTCCCTTCCATCATAATTCAATCTGTCCATCGGGTAGACTAAAATCAATATCGTCTGCTATTGAACATCGTTTGTGAAAGGACTTGGCATCGCTAAGCTATTTTATACTGCGATGACTTCAGAACCACCTCTACACAACGTTTCTACCTTATCACGAGCGTCACCATGAAGAGCAATCAGGCACAAAGTGCATCGAAATCGATACAAAACTCATATTAAATAAGCATACTGCCTAATAACAAGTACTTGGAATAAAAGCTATGGAAGTAAAACTAAAATACATCGAATCGAAGATAAGCTTCCGCTGGCCTTGACATGTTGAACTGCCATCGATGAGAAAAGAGAAAGGGAAAGGAAAAAGACAAAGGGGGAAAGTTACAACCAAAACGCCAGGCCCCGAGATTGAATGACTGTGCTTCCCATCTTCCCACCCACATAATTAGTACAACAGAGTAGGGGTGTGCCGATCGCTAACAATTAACAGTGGAAGAAGTCTCGGTGTGAGGCGAAGAAGAAATAACAGCTTTTGGTGAAAAGAGGTGACATAGCAAGGGGAATGGGGAGAAGAAATGTATTTTGATCGTCGTTCGTCGTCAAATGGTTCAAAGCAATGAATGAAGTGAGTCGCTGTCACCCAATCGACCTGAGTTCAGGGTAGGAATTTCTCTCAGCAATGTGGGTATCGCGAACCACACAAAAAGCAAGTTCACCTCGTATACAACCCGCTTGATGACATTCAAGAACGAGATAACAACCGATTCTCAACATCAACCAGCGCCCAGAAGCGTGAAACTCATTAGTGTCGGTCGCCCTGGACGTGGAGAGGCTGGTCAAGATTGGAAAAGATGGTGAATGCGGGATATCGATACATTGGGCGCACACCTCGCAAGTACGTCGTGATAAAAATGGTCGAAGGAGAATAGCCCAGACAGTGATTCGCCAAGGGGCAAATTGAGGAGTGCCAACCGCCCAAAGCAGTTGAGGAAGTCGGTTCGGTAATTGAAAGAACCTCAATAGTCGAGACCAAGTCCCATGGACGAGTAAGACCCGGTGCGCGCGTTGTAGCCTGGTGGGAAGAAGTTGGGATTCGGAAAGCGGTAGCCAGCTTGTGGATAGCCTGGAGACATGCCTGGCCCCATGCCAAATCCGGGCGGGCTCATCGGGCTAGGAAGGCCAGGTGGAGGGAAGGCATAGTAACCACGGCCAAAGCCGGATTGCAGATGGTGGGACATGTGTTTGAATTGCGAAGGCATTGTAAGAGCACGGGATGGGGTCTGGCGGTGCTCCTCTTCAATGGCGCGAGGATGGCCGCGGTCAAACATCGAGACGTGGTGGCGATTCTCGTGACGGTAGCCGGTGAGTCCACGAGGAGGATAGAGGCCAATTTCAGCGGCATTGTCCTTGCTGCGCTGGAGCTGTATAGTTGTTAGCATTCTGGACGAGATATTTTGGAAACCCAAGCTGCGGGTTGTTGGACTTACCTTTTGCAGATTGGTGGGCTCTGGAAATGGCTTCTCCAAGCCGCACAACTCAAATCCATCGTTTTCGCTGTACCACAACTTGGGGCGGTGTGGATGCCACTCGAGCATGACCGACGAGTTGCGGAACTTGTCAATGCAGCAGTCCAAGCCCTGGATAGTGGCGTAGCACATCTCTGCGATCTTGTCCGAATTGAAGATGTTCCATGGTTTGTGTACGATATGCTCGTACAGGAGAATGATGTGCTCTGCTTGAGTGAAGTTGACAAAAGCATAGCCAACATTACACAAGTTCTGAAAGTCGATGCGCAGATACGAGAAATCATACTTCCCAAAAACAACTTGGTTCAAGATCTTCCTAAACTCTTCGGCGTCTAGCTTGTTTGGGATGTTGCGAATCATGACAGTTGTGCGCACATCGTCACCGGATCGGATGCGCTCAGGGTCAACCTGAGTTTGAGTGCGATTAGTGAGCTGTGCCTTGGAGGACGCACCACCAAAATGATGGATTGGCGAGTAGGGAGAGAGCAAGCCTTGATTGGCAAAGCCAGGCGTGCCAAACCCGTAGTACTCGATGGAGTCACGACGGTGCGTTGGTGAGCTGTTGGTTGAGCCTGCGGCCATGGTATAGAGAGGAAGGATCTCCAACTCAAACCCCTTTATTGATGTCAGCGTTTGCGGGAAGAAGGCACGCACAGAAAGACTTACTGGTTGTCCATTCATAGGTTGACGATCACCAAAAAGGCGAAGCATTGAATCCGAAGCCTCACATGCGGACATCTCGACGCGCATCATCATCCTATCCGGGAAGTCCTCACGAGCTGGCTGAAGTCTCCAAGCAACAACTTCTCCGCAGTCATGGATAAAGTTGGTCAGGATTTGAGTCAAGTGCCCCTCAGATTGGGATCGCAACTCAGCCATGTTATCGTTGTACAGCTTGATGTTGATTTGGCCCTCAAACTGGCGCTGACTATCGGTGCCATGGAAACTAGCAGCTTTCACATACTTGAGCGTCCAGCTGTCAGGGAATTCCCGCCCTATCATTTCGCGTGTAGCGCCATAGGCGTCCTTTGCGTCTTTCAGATCGTCAAAGCGAAAGACGAGACCGCCAGTTGGGATCTTCTTCATGCTGATGGCAGCGCTCAGTACACCGGTCTGTCTGGTGTTAGTGGTCACTTTCTTGGAACAGCTGAAGGTAGGAAGGCAAAGACTTACCGCTCTGAATTGGGGCAATTTGGAGCGAGGGTCGCGCTCATCGGCATCAGTCACATCGAGATTCTCCAAGGCGAGATAGCGTGTTGCTGTCATGGGCCCTGTACCGTCAGGGTTGGAGGTGAAGTTGCCCCATGTGGGCATCTGTCTGGTGCGAGGGGACTGCAGGACTGCGGACGGCCCAATAGCATGTCGGGTGTGAGGGGTGAAGAAGACCTCATCCCCAAGATGGGTCTGACGAAGAGGAGAAGGGAGCGCAGCACCGCTGCCAGTCTGCAACTGGCGGAGAGGAGAGCCGACACCATTGGACGACATGCTAGCATTGATCATATCGATGGGGAGTGTCAAGCGACGACTAGACTTGGTGCCTCCATCAGGTGTGGAGCCAACATTGAGGTCAGAAATACCTGAACGGTTGCCAATTGGAGTGCGGAACGAGGTTGCTGGCATATACTCCAATGCTTGAGCGCGTAAACCTGCCTGATACTCAGGAGCAGTGGCTGGAAGAGATTGCGCAATTCCGTCGGTGAATGGATCTTCAAGTGGTGGGTCGAACTGCATTTGTCGCGAGTTGCTCAAGTTCAAGAAGCCCATACCGCGAACGAGGTTATCACTGTGGTTGAGCTTGTTGGCTGAGTGAGGGTCACCGCGAGTCTCCGCTGGGGAGTACATGGTTGGCGCAGTGGAAGGAGAAGCATAGCGAGACCCATCAGTGCCCTGAGAACCGGGACTGCTTCCCTCGCCACGCATCTTTTTTGCGGGAGAAACCATACTGTTATTTGGGTCAGTGACGGTTTGCTGCCTAAACGACAATGCAGACCTTTACCTTATTGTGCGATCGCGCGACGTGAGGACAATGAGTGAAGGTGGAGGTAGCGAGTGTGCGTGAGAAGTTGGATACCCAGAAATACGGTGCGATTATCGCGAACAATATGACAATGAGTGGTGGACAGTCTATGTGAATTTTGTTGTGTGGTTTGGAGGATGGAAAAATTCGGGAGAGCACTTTTAAAACTGCCTCATGGCGACCGCGATTTTGATTTCACGCTAACGTGGTTGCTACATCACTGATTCCTTCCAATCTCGGTTTCGACCAAAATTTTACTCCATCACAACTTGACTTATCTTCATATTGCAAAGACGAGTTTACAATTGCTTGCCATGCTGCTCTCGTAGTATCAATCTCGAGTCATAATCAAAACTGCCCTTTCACCTTAATGAAGCTCAATAGGATATTAACGAGTCTCTTTACCTCATACCTGTCCTTCAATCGCTCAACTTGATATCCAATGTGACTTGGTGGTGACTTCCTCTTGTGGTCGAAACTGAGCTCCCGAAGAAGTAACGATCGGCGCCAAGACCATATCTAGCCTCGTCGGGAAGGCACCGTTTGGAGCCGCCTCCGCCGCTCAGTGTGGCCCGTGCCCAACCGACAACTCCAAACCCCTGGCCCTTTTGAATATCGTGAGATCGTATTGCTTTCACGCGTGGGATTGCATTTAATTTTCTATTCGGAACAATGCCTACGCTGGATGATTTTGATGATGACTTGTTTGCAGCGGTCCAACAAGTGAGAGCCCTACTTTTCTATAAGCACGCGTTTTCTAATCATAACAGGTTACTGTAACGACTTCCGACTCCGACTACATAGATCAACTCGTTCCTCTTATCAAGCTTGCACGCAACTCTGATCGCTCCCCTCAACTGGTTCGGACCTTATGGGAGATATCGCACCAGAGAGAGTCTGAGATTGAGAAAATATGCAACTCAAACCACCAAGAATTCGTTAGCTCCGTAAATCAGCTACTTCGAGTTCGAGAGGGAACAGTAAATTTGGGCTCTGAAATTTTGACCCTCAACCAGTCTATCCAAACTAGTACCGAAAAGCTTGCCAATCAAAAGAAAGCTTTGGTGGACTCGCGGAGTGTACGTCAAAATATCGATGAAACCACTACTGCACTGAATGCTTGCCTTGATGTTCTTCGCCTTTCAAACCAAGTGCATGAGCTACTTGCGAAGAAACGCCATTATGCAGCTTTGCGCGCGTTGGACGAGCTCCGAGATGTGCACCTCAAGGAAGTCGGTCGATACAAGATTGCGGAGATGATCGAAAAGTCCGTTCCAGCAACCCATCGTCTCATTGCCGAAGCAGTGATGACTGATCTCAATACGTGGCTGTATCGTATCCGTGAAGCATCCCAATATCTGGGTGAGGTCGCCTTCTACCACACAGAAATGCGCCGGACGCGGATGAGAGAACGTGTGGAAAAGGAAGAGTTCATGGGGAAGTTCAAGCTAAATTCAGCTGTCGAACTTGTCGCTGATGAGACTGACGAGTTTGACATCTTAAATAATGAGGAGACCGAAACTCAGGTCGACTTTTCTCCTCTCTTTGAATGCATGCACATCCACGAAACCCTCGGCCGGACAGATCAATTCAAGATAGAGTATGCCGCTACGCGTCGGAGACAGAAGGAACTCCTGATCCCCACCACGTTGGATCTGTTGGACGAAGACGAGGCCAATCTCAGCAGCTTATTGGAGAGTATCACAGGATTTGCCATTGTCGAGCGTGCAACAATGGCAAAGACCCACAATTTTCGGGCTGCGGTTGATGTTGATGAACTCTGGGAGTCCATGTGCCAGAGCGCGATTACCTTGATCTCCAATGCTCTACCCAAAGTGGACAGTGATGAAAAACTCCTCAAGATCAAGGGCAGGATTGCCCTGTTCATTCAAA
This sequence comes from Tothia fuscella, assembly GCA_010583015.1. Taxonomy (NCBI): domain Eukaryota; kingdom Fungi; phylum Ascomycota; class Dothideomycetes; order Venturiales; family Cylindrosympodiaceae; genus Tothia; species Tothia fuscella. The sequence continues at coordinate 266,537 of MU007015.1, forward strand.
CAATGGGCAGCTGGAACTACAACGTGTCTTCACTCAACTCTTTAGTCCTTACAATATTCGCAAAATACGCGCAATTACTCAAGTATCGTTTCAGCGAGGATTTCCAGGAGATTGTATCAACAGACGACTACATGCCAATGCCGATTAATAGTCTTGACGAGTACGATAAAGTCGTCAATGTAAGCTGGTATACGCCAGACACCCGCCGAGAAGAGCTTATGTACGTCCCGTCACAGCATGAACAGCTTTTCCTTTCAAGATCGCTGATTATCACTATTATAGCTTTCCCTGCGTATTACCATTTTCACAAATGTATCCGCTTTGCTGCATTGACATTCGAAACTTTCTCAACCAAATATACCAGTTTTCCGACGAGAATTTCCAGCATTCTAACGTGATTGACGAAACCTTGATGACAGTAAGTTTTTTAAAACCAAGCATGACCAGTATGCTGATCGAAATGATAGTCTCTTGACGATCTTCTTTGCGAGAACGTTTGCCAATCCTTGGTGGAAAGACTAAGTTCACAGTATCCGGGGCAGATCGTTCAAATCTTGACGAATCTAGAACATTTTGAGCATGCGTGCGAAGAACTTCAGACTCTACTATTCCAAGCACGGTCTTCCAGTTCTGCGTCTGCTCCTGTTGTCCTCAGGGCAAAAGAACAGTTCGCAGCTGGCAGAAAAACAGCGGAGAAGCGTATCTTCGAGTTGGTCAACTCGAAGATTGACGATCTAATAGATACTGCAGAATACGACTGGCAAGTCTCAGTGGATGTTTCGATATGTCAACAAACTAACTTGGCCTTAGGATGTGCGCAACGGAAGATGGAAAGGCCAGCTCTTACATGCAAGAACTCACTCGATATCTGCATAATAATATGAGCTCTGTGATGCTTGGCTTACCAACAGATCTCAAGGAGCTCGTCTATTTTGATGCTCTCAGTCACGCTGCCAATAGCGTTCTAGAACTTGCTCTCGATGACCATGTCCAGCGTATCAGTCCAGCAGCCATTCGCCTCCTCAATAATGATGTCCAGTACCTTTCTGCGTTTGTGGACACTTTGGACAATCCTATCCTGAAGGAAAACTTGGACGAGCTCATTCAAACTGTAGCGCTCATGCAAACTGACAACCCTGACGAGTTCTTCGATGTTGGGCAGGCGAACAGAAAGTATGGCAGGGTGGATAGACAAAATGGGGCTGCTTTGCTCGAGAAGTATGTTTACCTCCCTAGGCCATTCACCATCGACTCCATACTAACCACATTTCTACAGGGTTCGGGAAGGCGCAGCAGCAGTGCCAGCGCCGTTGCAGGTTCAGACTCAGAAGGATAACACTTTTGCCAATTATGCTTCGAGGTTTGGATTAAATCGCAGTTGATCGCGCGATGAAGAGGTGACTGCTCAGGCGTTGTTGAGATACACCCGGGCAGCTTGTCCTAATAATTCATAACAGTGAGGAAACTCCCTACTATAACGAAGTCTCAATCTGTGCTGCTAAGGTCAACCTGACTGACTGAATGTCCTCATTCCTCTAGTCCTCCTACCAAAATCTGCAATACTGCCAGTGTTTACTAGCTTGCCAGAAAGGAAAACCCCGAGAATCGAAGACTCGATTACCATAAGCTGAATACGTATCTCGGCCTTTCCAGTGAGCAAAATCCCAATGAATATAGTCTCTGCTGCGAACAGTTAGAGATACCTACAGCTAAGTCCATGCGGTCTGGTTGCCGGAAGTGGGATAAAATCAGGTCAGGTGGTCAAGAAGATGGCGATACATCTATGAGTACTGTACCCTGTGAAAAGTTTAGGGACACATTTTTTTGTCAATTTGGACGAGTGCGTTAGAGTGGGATGGCTTGGGTTCATCGGGAGTTCTTCGAGAAGTGTATCGTGGAAAGTGCAAGAACCATTTTCTGGCTCAAGGAATAAAACACGTAATGGAAGTTCTGTTTGTGTATCTTTATTCTGAAGTTATATGTTGATTCATGTTTCAATATGGCACTGTTATGAGGTCCTTCTTGTACCTGTTTGCTGAAATGTCTGGAAAGCAAATTCCAGTCCATGTGATTATTTACCCCACATTCTCCGTTGCCAGACTAATACATCCACAATTCTGATTTCTCGGACCACTTCATGAAAAAAAAAAAAAACCCTGGCATTCAAGTAAAGAAAGAATATAGCATGCCATCAGCACTGATATTAATCGCCGATGGTTCGGAAGAGATTGAGTTCGTCACCCCTTATGATGGTGAGTCCAGATAATTTCCTTCCACTAGGCAGATAGAGATAATACCTAACACTTATACAGTTCTTATTCGAGCGGGATTTCAAGTTCACTCAGTAGGTGTGAATTTGAAGGACAGTTTCGCGACGTGAGTTCCGAACTGCACACATCGTCAATTGATCCATCATAATAATGAATCTAAAGATGCACTCGTAATATCAAAATAATTCCAGATACAACAGAAATCCCCTCAACCACGGAATGTGACATTCTCATCCTCCCTGGTGGAGGCCCCGGCGCCAAAATCTTCAGTTCCACCGATGCAGTTCAACATCTCATCCACAGCTATCGCGATGCAGGGAAATGGGTTGCGGCTATTTGTGCTGGCACAACCGCTCTTGTTGCATCTGTGAAGGGAGGAGGCAAGACTGAGGGTTTGGAGAGTACGAAGAAGGTCAAAGTGACTTCCCACCCCAGTGTGAAAGATGAGATTGTGAAGGCAGGGTGGGAGTATAGTGAAGATAGGGTTGTTGTTGATGGGAAGATTATTACTAGTCGTGGACCGGGTACTGCACTTGCATTTTCACTGGAGATTGTGGAGAGGTTGTGTGGAAAGGAGAAGAGAGATGAAGTGTCGGGTCCAATGGTTTGTGTTTCTACTTTGTGAGGAAAATTAGATTGATGGGCCGTTTCGACGGCATGGTATGTAGTTCAATTTTGCAATTCCTGACCTAAGCAAGACCATGGATGTTTCAATTCTGCTAAGCGTACTTTGAAATCATATCTGCATACCCAGCAAAAGCCTTACCATTACCTGGCTCCATGCTGAACCCGTAATCAGCCCACCTGTTCAGGGATTAGTATATATTTAAGCACCTAATAGCTTCAGATTGATCTTACCATGGTCCTGCAGCCCACCATAGTGCTCCTTTCCACACGTCGTTATTCTTAACCATATATTCCAACATATTCTGAACTGCCTTCTTGCAAGTCGGATTGTCTCCGCCGGCAAACTCGCCAATTAGTCCAACCTTCTTGTTCTTTCTGAGCCAGTCTGTCGCGTCTTTCAAGTGTTCGACGCCGTAGGTTTCGCTCACACAGTCCTGGTGGGTTCCGGAGTAGTCTTTATCGAGGTATTGATGCATTTGATCTAAGGAGTGGTTAGTCTCTTCCATAACAAGACGGTGGTATTTGGGAGATACTGACACACGATCTTATTCGATGGGTCTGTCAAAGAGCCCATGGTTGCTCCGTTTTGAGAACCCTTGACCCAAGACCAGGCTCCGCTCCAGTTGTTTCCCTCGACGTTGATCCATTGCTCTTTGGCTCCAACGCCGCGAATGGCGTTTATAGCCGCTTGATTCAGCTTGACTACTAGGTCTTGGTCCATGGTATGGTCTGTTCCATGATGAACACGAATTTAATTGAACCATAGAGCGATACTTACACTCATTATTGGTATCAAAAATAACCTTTTTATTATCCTTGAATACAGCGGCGAGAGTCTTCCAGTACGCCTCAAATCCTGCAACATCCGTAATCACCTTCTCGTAGTATCTCCCATAGTTGTGTGGAACGATCATGGCCCATGCGCCTTTCTTTGTAACGTATTCAACCGTCTGCATGAATGGTTAGATATCTCCTCCTGCTCAAGAAGAGAGGGTGAGGCTAACATCTTTCAAGTCCTTGAGGTATACTGGGTCCATTGGTCCATCCTGCTTATTTGCAATGAGGCGTTCGGCCAAAAAGTTGATGCGGAAAGTATTCATCCCCTTGGCAATGAATTTGTCAATTGTGTCGAATTTTGGCCAGACATACTGCTGAATTTTAATAACGAGCTACATTTCGTTCCAAAGCCCGTCTCACATCTTTATCCTTTATGCCAGGAAATTTCTTCTCTCCAAATTCAGGCCCAGACTCATTGACGCCGAACCATTCGAACGCTTTTGAGGCCTCTGTCACCGAGGTGGACTTTTTCTCTAATGGGAAAGCAAGGACAGAAGCTGCCAATGCAGCAACAAGAAACGAATGGATGCCCATGGCTACAAGATCTTTAATGCATAAACTAAAAGACTGACAGAGGGACAAGAAAAATGGCAACAGTATGTAAAGAATGGAGGTCTAGATGATTTACACTAAAGGCACGAAGAAGCGACCTCCTAGTATATCTGTGACACAGTGGCCATACTGGATTCCGTCTAACAAACATGATTAAATGAGTTTATTAACAGGGACGAGCTTTAAGAAACTTAGATGAAAGAGAATAGAATCCGAAGAAAGATGGTTGATGATTGTACAGGGGTGGTTCTCAAATAGATGTAGGAGATTTTGGCTATGCCAAACTGCGAGAGAAGGAGAAGCTTGAACAGGTGAATATCCATATTTATCATTGAATCAATACGGGATCATAGTTTATACGTGCGCGTCTGAGCAGGTTGGCCAGTCACTGCTGCTTTTGGTTTGTGGCAATGGCTTTGGTAAACTGGCACACAGTTCAACGCTGGAGAGTCTGGCGACACATGTGTTTGAAATCATCTTGACACTGTAGAATCGTATATAAGTTTCCACGAAAAGATGAATTGTGGAGTATCTTGATGAGGGGAGCTACTAGTTATAATGGTAGCAAGCAATAGCAACGAGTCCGGAGTTCTGGAGTAGTAAACGAGCACAGGCCGAATGCTGCCCAAAGCAGAAGTGTGGAGAATTTCGGGGACTGGTAGCAACCACCACTCAAAACTTGATATAAGCTTAATCCGTATGGAAACGAGACAACGTTTGTTTTCTTGATAATGGTGCAGAATTCCCCCTTGATATGCCTTGGTCTCGCTGCACAAATATGGAATGCTCGATCTCGTTGGGCCGTCCAGCTGTGATACATGTCCCCGATTATCTGATAAGTAAGAGCAACTTGAAGAGCAAAGACTTCCAATCCTAAATTCGCCAATGGATGCTAAGCTCACCAATGGTATCTTTCCTTGCAATGGCCTTCGCGAGTGCAGGTGACTGGCTATCTGAACTGGCATAAATTTGCTGATTTAGCTCCTGGAATCTGTTTTTGCTGCTATCACAAGACCCCAAGCTTGCGATAGTGATCAAACTTCATGAACTTCAAAAGTCATTCTACTTGTGAATGGCAAATGAAAGCTCATGCACAAGATCTGATAGGTATGTATGGGGGACAAGAGTCTTATGCGCGCCGTTTGAGTCTGCCTTGTGGCCCCGCCATAGGCAGCATCTGTAGCCTTCTCTTCTGGGAACAAACACACAACGGGCTCAACCAAACCATAACCCACCTTTCAAGTAGTTCTTACCCGCCTCCATGCGCCCATAGTTTATCCGAAGCTCCGACCTCTTCAAAAGATTCCGCGACTTCACTTCTTCATCGCAAATCACACTCCTTATTGCAACTACAACCACAACCAGGTTGGAGACCTATTCACCACTTACTACCTAACACACAATACGGTCAGTTACCACCATGATCTCGAGCAATTTTTTCGCCAACTCCTGTACTAACTCCAACTTGTTATTTCCGCCTCGGCTGTCTCAGGTCCAAAAGCCAATTGAAGTACTAAGTTGTTGTTAGAAGAGCTTCTATTCAAAGTGATTTCTGCCTTCATATAAGACCTTACTGATATCATTTACAAGGATCGATATGGCAGACTCACCTCTACTCGACGTCCTGCCGCCAGAATTGCGCTTGAAGGTCTACGGGTATGCCTCGCAGCGCCCCGACGGTCCATACCTGATTCTTAAGGAGTACCTTGAGAAGAGGGATCCTGATATACCAGCCCTACCAGCGCAGACTGCTGCTCCAGTGAATCATGACGCCACTTCCTCTGGACAGGATGAGCAAGAAGGTCAAGAAGAGGACCTGGCAGAATCAGATGACGACGAGGCAATGGTTGACCAAACCGAGGATGACGCCGTTCCGCCCCATGCCGCTGTAGACTCAGTTAACACCGTTACTGACGAGGCTGCTATGGCTGACAGTATTGATGAGATCATGGACCAGGAACATGGTATGCAAGGAGATGATGAGGACAATGGAGAACATGAGGATGAGGCGCAAGACGAAGATGAAGAAGAAGATGACGAGGAACAAGCTGATGAGGCCGAGGAAGAAGAGACTCAGGACGAGGACAATGAAGACAACAATACACCGACACAGACGACTGTGCGAAGCTATGGTCGCAACACCAAATACCGTCATATGTTGCCAACTATTCAGCTCAGTCATTGTCCACCTCCCATAGAACTTCTCCAAATCTGTCCCCAGATCCGCGACGAGGCCGTAGAGGCCCTTCTCAGTGCTTGCCTTCTCAAAATCGATGTTACAAAGTCGTTCCAGCACCACAGTTTTTTTCTCGAGACTCTACAGCAATTCCTGGACCATCCATTCTCCCCCATCGAGCAAATTCGAAAAATGGAGCTCACGTTCGTATGGGACAGCGAATGGCTTAGTGCTAAGTCTACTCCGAATGGGGACGGTCTTCCAGCAGACCTTCAAGAGACTTGGGCTTTTGGCTATTACCTTGGCGAGCGCATCGAAAAGACTATCGAGCTCCTGAGGGCTTCGCCTGAGCTTCGCAGCATCACAATTCAATGGTATGTTCCTCTCACTCAACTAATTTGGGCCCAAATCTTAGGGCAAGGAATCTACGTTTGCTTTTCAACATCTAGCTTTCATTCATACCGTCAGACGCTTCGACACCTTGTCTCGGTCTGTTTGAAAGGGATAAAATAATAAAAGCCCTGACTTATCACCCAAATACCCAGCCATATTCTTTCAACACGAATGCTAATGATGGCGACAGGCACGACTCTGAACGTACACCTCAGAGCGAAGCTTTTATGACCGAGAAGGTTATGCCGTTTCTCAGCCTTACTGACAAGCAGTGGACTGACAATAATGGCATCACAAAGCAAGTTGATGTCACTCTCTCTGATCATTTTGCTGACGCTGGTACCACCCACGCACGCGGGTCAGACATGCAGAACCGCCGGAATGAATTCGATCAGCTTTTGGCTAGCCAAATGATGTTCCGCTAAGTTGCTGTGGATCCTTGGGTCACTGGTCGAAATCCTGAGCACTATGTTTTCATGTTAACTAGCTAGATTCCACTGAGTATACGCTCAGCAGCAAAAAGCTAATTAGGTTGGTATCCTCTTGAGACCGTGGGTTTGCTGTCTTGAGCTCAGGGTTGGGGGTTGCGTTTCAAAATATCTGCATTCTGAGAGAATGCATCAGATCGAGTTTGGTGGCGGGCTTTCTTTTCTACTGCTTAGTAGTCTCGGCAGTGCCTCTGCGATATGGTAGTGGTAATAACACATGAGATTGGATCAAAATCTCCGTCAGATGATAATGATACAAACGAAGATATTTTGCTCATTGTGACAAGTTTCTACATTTGCCGTGCTACTTGGCTTGTTCTTCTATGATTCTGTAACTGATGGCTTGAACACGCCCATCTGGACAGCTGAATAGAGTATTGAGCGTCCTGAAGACAATATCGAAGCCAGAAATGATAACAAATAATACTGCGCTAAGACAAAAAGAGCTAAGCGCCGGGAGCTGTTACTCGTAAAAATAAACGGTCAAAGTTCAAAGTTCAAACCTTAAACAACTTCACAAGTGTGACTAATATTCTCGTCGACTATTCACAAACTAAAGTGAAGCACTTCCTCCGATTCTTTTGGCCCCCACTCCTCTCGGTCTTTTCTTGACGAAACCTCCCTTCTTGCACTCAACACTGCTTACGTTCGTAAGTGGATACCAAAACCACTTAATCATTCACGTGCATACGCGTCCGAGCTAAGAGTTCACGGCGGTTCTCAATGCAGAGATGAAAGTCAATGATTGTTGACTTCGGCCGCAATGGATGACCCGCCTGAACCATTTGGTGCATCAACGAAAGACGCCACCTCCTTTGACACAAGGCCTACGAACGTTTTTCCACTCATCAGCTTTGAAAGAGCTGTGAACGAATCGGAATTTGAAGAAGACGAAGATGGAGAAGAAGAAGAAGAGGAGCAGAGCGATGCCGGATCCGACCCTAGTGGAGTGCTTTTCAAGACCAAGCCTAAACTTCCATCACCAAATGTGGTCAAACGAAGTCTTGAAGAGCTGACAGAGTTGATGAAAGGCGACTATCTGGACCTCAATCCAGAATACCAGCGTGATGTCGTTTGGGGAAAAGAACGAATGGTTGGACTGATAGATTCGCTGATGGAGAATTATTACATCCCACCTGTCATCTTCAATATGATCCGAGTCCAGGATCACAACGGCAACACGATCTTCAAGCGCATTTGCGTGGACGGGAAGCAGCGACTCTCTTCTATTAAGGCTTTTATGGAGGGCAGGATTGGATGTCATGATAGTCGACACAAGACCTGGTTCTATACCGGGTCACGTCGTAAAACTCTGCCTGAAAACGTGAAGGATGAGTTTCGACGGAAAGAAATTGTGTGCTATGAGATCATGGACCTCTCAAGCACTCAAGAGCAAGATCTCTTTTCGAGAGTTCAACTTGGCGTCCAATTAACTCCTGCTGAAAAGCTTCGAGCCCAAACCGGCAAATGGCAAGGATTAGCGAAGGAATTTGAGAGAGACTTCAGTTCTGTACTTGAACGTGAGTCTTTTATGACTATTATCTCTCTACTAAATTGGTCGGCGCATCATCCTTACACTTACTTTATGACCTTCAGTATGTCGAACTCAAAGAGCTCGAGGCTTCCAGAACATATTAACTTGTTTTGCCATGATTTTGGAATGTCAAAACTCGGCGAAGAACGAGCCTAGCTTCAAATCAGGCTTTCAAGTCCTTAAAAGATTTGAGTCTGACTCCCGCTCCTTGAAACCCGCAACAGAGAAACATCTAAGACGTGTTTTCATGATCTTCCAAGAATTGATCGGCAGGTACGCGACGGTGTTCGTCGATATGTCTAGAAAGCGAACAGCAAAAACCACAATTGCTCCAATGGAATTGATTGCCACATCTGTCCTCATATCTCAATGGGCCGACACTAGGAATCACTTCCTTCTATCTAACGATATCAGAAACATGAGGAAATATGTTCGTAGCTTTACGCCGGATGTGTTCACCAATTCGACAACCTGGAAGCACTTTTGGGATTATATCGAGAACCTAGAATCTCACAGAGGTGCTGTGGATAGCTCTACTCTACCACTAGACACAAACAAAGAGGTATCAGCTGAAGCGCAGCCTAAGGTACCGGTCACTGCTGCCGAGTTGCACAAGAGAGTAAGGTTTCGAGTATCTCTTCCCTGGCGATTTGCATCAACACCCAAACAGTGCGTGAGATGTCACACCAGAAGCTACCAGTGCGACTCCGAGCCTCAGTGCAGACGCTGTGTAAAAGACGGCATACGCTGTGTGTATAGTGACAAAACAAAACCACTAGTTGATACTGGGTTACTAAAGCGAAAAACGCCGGTCGATGTGCCAATTGCCTCCGGTAAAAGAGCTCGCACTGAAAGCATTGGGCCAAGCGTCCCTCTTCCACGGCCACGGAACCCTGGCACCCAGACAGACTTGACGTACCAAAGCCGCGAGAGTTCATTAGTCTCGGAAATTCGAGAGCATCTTCCTACGCCAACCTCTCCAGGTGCCCAGCCTAGGAAGCGTGGACGGCCACGTCTTCATAGACCACTAGCTCCAGACACACCTAAGCGACCAAGAGGACGACCCAGGAAAGATACCAATACCCGTTCGACAACAATTTCAACTGGGCGGACCATACCTATGGACTCTGATTATGTTATTGATCGGCCCGAAGGAACTCCTACACAGAGTAGAGTGAATAAGCTCATGCCAGGGACGTATCAATTCACACCTGCACCTCAGCGGTCCGTCGAACCCGAAAGATCATGGGCGCGAGTTGCGAGAGGCGGACCAGGCAAGAAACCCCCCGTTACCACCGTTCAAGCATCTCCTCAGATGTCAATACGCTCGGGCACGCCTGATTCTGTAATTGGAGGAGACAGTGATGGCGAGGATGATACAGAAGATGAGGTGTTCCGTCCAAAGCCTTTTCCCGAGCTTGTTAAATCCTCACTGGCTCGAACGCCAACTGCACACATGGTAGCGCCTCGTTCAAGCACATTGAATAGTACTAGCGCGGAACCATTTCCTGCTCCTAACCAATCATTACTACTTGGTACACAGTCTGCTACACCGAATACAGGCCCTGTAAAAATACCTTCTAGCACAACGGGGCCACAAACACACTCTCCATCTGTAAAGCCCCGCACTCCAGTCATTCAACTGATCAAAAATGAACTTACAACTCCTGGGTCACAGCCTTCGCGAACAAATGAAAACCAGGCGCCGAGCTTGTTCCACGAACCAGTCTCTTCGCCTCCAGCAGCAGGCGAACCGTTGAGCATCGTCGGTGTCTCCCAAGCAATATCACTAGGGCCTGCAGTCTGTATGGCCACCGAAGCTCAGAATTCTGCGATCCAATCACAAAATGGCACGTCTTCAGGACAAAGCACCCCACGCTATAATGTTCCGTTACTTTCAGACCTTACAACCAACAAAGGACAGAATTCTGCTAACCAATCACCAAATCCTTCAACGTCTTCAAAGCAAACCACCCCGAGCGCTCATATTGCTCCCTTACCTGCTATGACGCTTGAGACAAATGGCGAAGCTCAAGTAGATGCAAAACCAAACATCGAGCCCTACTTCAATTCGTTCCAGAGTGGCGGTGCGAAAGCACTCGCTGAGCGTAGACGCTTGAAAAGGGAACAACGGCTGGCTAAACAGCCCCAAGCCTAATAACAAAATACATATTCTTGATTATTTTCACTGTTAAGATCATCGGCTCAAACTGTGCTTCTTCGTTGTAATAAGCAGGCCTGTACCCATCTTTATTCCTCTTACAAATCTACATGCTATGGATCTTTGGCTTTAGGGTATATATTTTTGTGGCAGGTGTTATTGATTTGCAAGACTAGGAAAGGCACCCTGCGGTGCGGCTCGGTATTCCATTTCCTTCAATGTATTATTATCAGTACCATTAAGAACACTTCAGGGATTCTATAACCAAAAGATGATAGTTCTCATTCCTTCCATGAAGATTCCGTCGCCAATCAAACGCACTACAATCAGCATCTGTCCTCTGAAATACCCAGTACCACTATAAGCCTCTATTGCTGCTTCAGGTAGAGATGTAACACACTCTGAAAATGAAATTACTCATGAGTATGATACTGCTGCTTGCCTCAAGTTGGGCAAGCCGTCCGCTCTGACATTGATACTTGGAAGACGTTAGAACGTATTTGCGCTTGAGAAGATTATTGGTAGCGCACCAGCTTGTATTCTTTTTGCCGGGCAGCTATAAATGGGGAAGCCATCGCCACAAATTTCATTTTCCACAGTCCCGACTGCCTTCTCAACTTCCGCACGCGCACCGTCCGCATAAACCGCAAAACAATAAATATTCCTGTCAGCCCGCTATTCGCCTTTGAATTTTGACCGCCATGAATCCTTCGATGCGATCGTCCACAATTTTCGGCGCAGGAGCCGAAAACCAGCACTTGAAGCCCGAAAGAGCATCTACGGCTTTATTTGACTTTATTAAACTGCCAGGAGAGATAAGAAACGAGATTTACGCATATATTCCACAATACAAGCCAGAAAAGAAGAAATATCTATGCCGTTTGTGGGCCAGAAAACTGTTTTGTCTCGATTTCGACCACGCAGTGCCATTATATGTTGAATCAGAATGGAGATTTGAACATGCTATCCTCCGCACGAATCATCTCGTATATCGCGAAGCTAGTTCGAAAATCTACAAGATCATTAGCACTACAAACGGTCTTAAGCTTCCGCTTGAACCGCTCCTTCAACACCCGTGGTTGATATCGGATACGCCTTTTCGTTATTTGACGAATCTCCGAATCGATATCGGCGACATTCGCTCTTGGGATATGAAACCCCGACCCTTTCCACTTCAGACCTATGAAAGACTGGTGCAAATAATCGAAAAGTCCTCTCTAGGATATACACAGAATGGAGTACTGACATTCGAGTCGCGAACGGAATTTATCAACTCCGAAAAGGATGTTCACAGGTTCGAGCAAAGATCAAAGGATCTTCATCGCGTAGGTTGTCGATCTTCACTACGCACGGTTCTCAATATCCCAGCCATCCATGATCTCAGATTGTACCCAACACATACACTTCAAAAACTATTAGGGCAGGGTTTGGAACAGAGGGGCAGAGGGTGGACGAGTCTGTTACTGCCTTTAAGTGCTGCTTTCATGGAAGAATATAAACATTATGATTACTGGTCCGATTTGACAAACCGAAGAGCTCGCTCCCGGGTTAGAGAGGAGTAACGAGGAACGTTCAATGTAGAACATAAATGGATTATAGACCTTCTTGCTGCTTAAGATCGAGATTATGTAGACCCCTGCAGCGCGCGGTAGAATTTCAGTTCTTATTCAAATAATATTACAGACTCTATGTACCTTGTAAAATTATCTATGCAATTGATAAGGCGGTGCGACGTGGATGATGTGGTCCACCCGTCGGGTACACATTCTTCTTTGAGAAAGCTTGCCATCTTCAAATTCGTCCCCGTCGGGTGCTTCGTTAACACCTAGAGAAATCCGCCTGCAAATACATCACTCAGACCTATGGTTTCAAGCAATCCAATAGGCATTCCGCTTCTCATCTGTTCCATAGGAAATCCAACCGCCACGTACGCCAAAACTTTACATTCAGCCGGTCATGTAGCCGTCCAGGCGTTGCGACTGCATCAAAACCAGTTCAAGGCGCAAAACTTCAGCCCATGGAAACCGCATCTCAGTGGGCAAATCAGTACGCCTGAAGATGTGAGAAAGTTCAACTGGAAAGGTTTCGAAATGGCACCATCTGATAGTGATCGTACGCTTTGGATGAGTGGCTCCTTGATGAATATTAGTGGTCCAGCTGTGAAAAAAGTATGGCAATGGTGGCGGGCCAGCACCGAAACCAGGAATGCAAAAGGGCGATTGATCATTGTACACGATGAATTGGAGAAAGAAATTGGACAATACCTTGTAAAGACAAACCCGAAAAGCAGTGCAAAGTATTTTGTCTCAACACTTATGCTCTCGACTTAAGCTAATCCTACTGAAGGGGCCACAATGGCATCAAAAGCATTCAATCTTCTCTGCCGAATATACCATTCATCCGCATCGGTATTGGCATAGGCAGACCTGTGAGCCGCGACGCAGATACAATCATTAAACACGTGCTTCGCAGGATGACGCAAAGAGAGTTGGATGGCGTTGAAAGAGCTGGGCAAGCAATAAACAGTCCTATACGGGATATTCAAGATGGGTACAGCAGTTAGAAATGATCTTGTCTGTCTCAAGAAACACGGAGATGATCACGATATAGAGCAAAGACAGTAGAGTTACCTTAGGGTTTGTAGCGGCGAGCGACCAGACGGATGTGTACGGTCAGTCTATACCATCCTGGAGCTGCACTTTTGCTAAATTGATGAAATAGCATGCGATTACAGGTTGAGTGAATCATCTCGGACAACCTGGCTCACATCTGAAAACAACACCTAAGAGCTCCCTTGCACGTACTCAAAGTGCCGAAGCGAAAGTAAAAGATGGACCGCGTTTGCATCTCCATAATCAGCGACACCGGACCCTTAGCTTTAAGTGAATTCGTTGATTCTAGACAATAAAGTTTGCAGAGTAAGGGTTACATGTATCTTTATGCACAAGTGTTGGGTTGGCCCTGTTGGTGGCTGTGAGGCTGAGGACCCTTTCCTTTGTGTTTGCATTGTGGTTTCTGACAGGTACGCTTTGATTGGACCTCGTTTGAGTGCTGCCTCGACAATAGCCAATCACTACTAACAAATTGCTAGGAACCAACATTACACTTCTTGAGCTGCAAAGAGATCTTCAGTAGGCTTGCATCTCGACGCTGGCCGATAAAACCATGCTCGATCATGTTCCTGCATCCGTCGCGTGGAGCAACGGCAGGATTTTAAGTGGTAATGCAGTCTCATGGTCACCTGAGGAGAGTCTGGTGAGTATACATCACAGCTTGGAGTCAACACTCTCTGCCTGTTAGTCAAAAGGATTTTCAACACATGTCCTTGGGCATAAACTTAATGCCGGCATCATTGCCTTTCCGACATCCAGGGTCTAGATTCATCACTTGGCCACATGGCAGTCGCCCATGTCCCCAAGATGCAGAAGACATGTTCCTATTACATGCTTACTGAAAAGGTGGCAGAAGGTATCCCCACAAGAGAACACATTGAGGTTGTAAAACATTTGTCAACCAAACCATGCTGGGAAATTAATCCTGGACCAAATGTATCATCCGTTATCGCTTTCATTTCCTATCCACCTTGCCACAATTCTTTCCGGAGCCTTTGTTCCCTCCAGTCCTGCTAAAATTGCGGCCCACACACACAGAGAGATGTCTGCCTTTTTGGTTGTGTAAATCCTACTGCTACCTAATACCATGACGAAGGTTCAACCGCTCTGCAACATGCCCGATTGACGGGAATTAGAAGGAGTCAAAGATATGAGACTATCGATCATCATGGGACTGAAACTTGAGGGTGCTTTGGCATCCTTCGAGGATGAAGCTAAATTGACCAGCTCGATGTTGTCCCGCCACTCCAGGCAGACTTTGCAATTGATGAAGGGAGGGCTGGCGATTATTAATGCTTGCAAAAAGATCTGGAAACGGTTGTGGTATAATTTCCGTCGACTCCGCTCGCCCAGAAGTGCGCACAGTGGGTTAATGAGCCCCATAAAGGCAATTATTCGCCTTTGATATGTTCCACGGCACAATTTTTATGAGGCTATGAGGGATGATTGCTGGGATGGATGGTTGGGAGTACCTTTGAGCCCTACCGAAGCGCGCAAAAAGTTGGACGAGTAATGCTAAATGCGTGTATCAAAGGGCAATCGCGGCAGTGGCTTGTGACACACTTTGATGCACTCACTCGTCATAGGAGCAGAAACCTGCCGTAATCGGAAGAATCCATCGGGAATGTTCGTTCAGAATGCTACTCGAAATAGGTTTCCAGGAGGATTTTGGGTACTATGCAGTCGCTTTGGAAGTGGTTTTAATCCATGTCTTCCTCTTCAAAATCGTGAAGATGAAGGCGAAGGACCAGTCAAAGTGCGTACTTAGATGCAGGTGCCCACGTTTTCTAGCTGAATGCCATACTGTTGTGGCTCGATTTTGGCAAGTTTCAATTGCAGATAACGCTCTCATGAACGCCATGTGCGGAAGGCTGGCTCCGCCACGATTCATGGCGCTTTTGGGCGCGTATTGTTGGTCTGAAATCCCCCGCTTTCTAAGATATCTCTGAGGCACAACTACATCAATTTTTTCAACCTCGGAAATATTATGAGGGCGATGCAAACTGTGCCGTAGCAATAAATACAAGCTATCGGTGGGGAAGGAAAAACAGCCTTAGGCCTTGTAACAATACCTTGGAGTTGCTCTACACAGTAGTTCAAAGTGGACGGCCATAGAGGATGCCGACTACCTCTCTGTCACCGGCACACCTTTCCGGTTAGTTTCTTCTAGCTCGTGCAGATGCGCTTCGACGAAATCGTGCTCGTAAAAAAGAATATTTTCGTTCGTCGTGACATGTATCATGCAATCGAGCACAGAATTATACCCGTTTGGGCTGCATTTATGTACATTTATTCTATAATTGTGCTATATATGCAGCTTAAAGAATCCTTCGAGATATAGCCAATGGTCGTCAAGTTCAACCCACCACATGCAGAGCAATTGTGCAGCATTCTCTAACCGAGAACAAGCATTTTGCTTTCAGCTGTTCCTTCACAGTTCACACCTGCGATCCAGACGGTCGGGCAGGAAAGAATAGAGATACGGAAAGTTCTGTTTTGGGATACTTTTCACGCAGTCATGAGGATGTTGAGATGCGTATGGTTCGTTTCAAACCATCCAGCCAATGAGATAAAACTTGATCGACGGTTTGGCGCTTAACCAAGCGCGATATGGGGGAGCGGGCCGTCAGCCACACAGATCTAGTGACACAGCATCCGCCCGCTAAGGAACCGTTGTTTGAAACAGAGATATTCGGCGACTGGTCAAGAAATCAGAAATGTGCGGCTACACCATGAGATTGTAGAGTAGCGCAGCGAGAACACTCCATAGTACTCTGAACATGAAATGGGAACGATGGCCACTTGTTCTCTAGGCTCACCCACCTGCTGCTGACACCATCGAACTGGACACAGTGCCATCTTGTCTTCTTCGCCCCTGTTGATATGCGTTCATACACCACAATTGCCGAGAAGATCGTGCTCTCTTCTGGAGGACTTTAGGCTGACAAGCCTATCGCGCGCCTCTTAGAACAGCCTTTCCAACCTACCTCCTGGTCATTAGGCGTTTCAGAAATGGGAGCTCCCGAGGGCTGGGCATTTTAGAGTCAAAGCGTTTGAGGTCGGCCAAGCAGGAGGGGCTGAGCAGATGCATCCAACCATTTTTAAGTCTCCCGATTGAATGGTAATGCGCAGTAGGCGCAGGTCCGTCGAAGTTGGAAAGGTACACTCCGCATTATCAGTTCATATACCAATTTTAGCGCATATTCTATCACCACATTTAAAGGTATCAGCCAGTCCGCTGATTTACGTTTCTTTAGAATCAGGTTCCACAACAGTCGTTTACTCTTACCGTCCCCAGTGCTCTTCATCTTGTACCTTTCCTTGGTCTAGTCGTTTATTGGATACTGGATATCTAAATGTACTCAGCACAGTAAAGAACCACACTCGCTTTTCAATATCTCTTATAGTCACTCACTCCAACATTCGCTCATCATGTCCACCGACGGTTCCTATTACGATGTCAACATTGCTACCAGTTGCGAGTCCGACCACGATCTGGTCTACGCCGTCCTCGATTCTGCATTTTACAGTCAAACCATGCCTAGTTCGGTAAGCGAAGAACAAATTATCTCCAATTAAGCTAAATCTGATCATTCGTGCAGGAACCTTTCGAGCTGGATTATTCCGAACAGTATGGCACTAGCGATGCAACCGCTATCAACGAGTCCACGGAAATTTCCGACTATTATTCGCACTCCCCTGCTTTAGAGGCAGCAGAATATTTTTCTCCTCCACAGATTGTCTCCCAGGAGTATCATGCTCTTAGTCCCTCTCCATATCAATCACATCCTCCATCTCCAGACCTTCATTCTCACACTGCATCTCCGGACTTGCAGAGTAACCACGAGCTTCTGCAGCCAATTTACGTTGAATTGTCTGGAGCTCGAGCGGTATCTCTTCCCGTGGATAACCGCACGACACCCACTCCATGGTCTCCAGATTCCCTTAAGTCGGCTCATTCAATACCCTCTCCACAGTCTATCCATTCTTTCCATCCCGTTACACCAGTTCTCCAGCCCGCGCTCGAATTCACTCCAAATCCGCAATATCATTTGACTCCCGAACCAACCCCGCAGCGACATCGTCAAGCCGCTTCCCTATCTTCTCTGGCCGATGTGCAGCATCCTACAGAATTACATTCGCCTCAACCAAGCCGACACTGGACCCCAATTGCACCAAACCCAGTCGGTATTCGTCAGATAAATGAGTCTGGCCACAAGCGTTCGTTGCTGGACGACAACGAATGGGACACGCTCTCAGCTAAGCGTATGAGGAGATCCTCTCCCCCATCCCCTAACATTGAGATGAATGAAGAGGACCAGTTTCTCCTTCGACTTAAGGATGACGAAGGCCTGACTTGGAAGGAGATTGCCACTCGTTTCCAGGACGAGATGGGAAAGTCTTTCCAAGTCCCTGCTCTACAAATGCGCTTAAAAAGACTTCGCGAGAGAATGCGAGTGTGGAATGAGGTTGACATTCACGCACTACGACTCGCACACGAATACTGGATGAATGCTAAGTTTGATATTATCGCTTCAAAGGTATGTGGAAGCTGAACAAGTGTGACCCGGACTGTAGCTAACCATCTGAGTTACAGATGAATGACTATGGCTCTAACGAACGATGGAGTTCAAAGCAGTGTGCTCGCAAGTGGCAAGAGCTGTGTTGGACTCCAGATATCTACTCTCATCCCATGTTGAGGACTCCAACCTTTTCCACAAGCTATACAGTGAGTAATACTCGTCCTTAAACGGCTCATTTTCCTTATGCTAACGATATTAACAACAGGCGAGTCCAATAGAAGGTCCCATGCACGGGTTCTACCAACAGATCCCCATCACGACCTCTTAGGTGACAGACTCCAGGAGCCTCACCGCTCTCAATCTACTCTAGACATCTCCTCCTGTCCAGTCACTTTCTTATCCTGAGGGCTATGTCCGTGATACATTCACGCGCTATAACCTCACAGTCAACATGTCTGCCATTTCTTTGACACGCTCCTTTCCCGAATGTATGTTGTGGAGAGCCACATAGCCTCGATGTAACATCTCATAACCGTCCGACTGTGCATATTAATGAGGAGGGGAGAGCACATGCACTTTCATTATTCACTTCACTTCTGTACCATAATAGTTTCCACTTCAAAAGCTCCGTCGCCATACATGTCATATCTTCCCTTTTCCTTAGCTGTTCAATGAGCACTTTGAGATTACGACTCGGAGCGTGCTCAGACGTGTAGGAGAACTTTCTTGTTAGGCTGTTGTCATACCGAAGTCTGTCTTTTACGAACGCAATGCCGTCATGTCTTTTGTTGTACGATTATTTCATTTACATATGGTCTTTTCAGAAGCTCTCTAGCTCGTTGTCTCGCGACATCAATGTTGTTATAGAGTTGTATTATACGCCACTAAGGGCAATAATTGTAATTAATGTATCAGAAATTGTCATATCTGCTAATATGCACCCTTATCTAGTCTCAGTCCATTTCATTCATTCTCCAATACCTGCCATACAACTCATCCCGAAAGTGAACATGTCTGACTCCATTCGGCCGCTTGTTAGCAAACTCTGCCAAAGCATCTTTGAGACTCCATCCCAATCGTTCTACCATATATGCGACGAGGAAAAAGCCAGTTCGGTTAAAACCGTAGTGACAATGGACTGCAATCACAGGCGGCGGCTTCCGGGAATCTTTCTCGGTATCAGATAGAAGTTCGCTGCGTAATTCGTCTATGAGATCTATAAATTGCTTGACTTCGTCGATGGCCGGGGGTAATTTCGAGACAGTTGGAAACTTGCGATATACGACTCCCCCAGCTTCTAGTCCTTGCGGGTTGTAGACTGGAGTCTCATGGCTGATATCAACCACCGCCACAATTGCTCCCAATCCATCTCTACCTGACCTGGTGACGTTACCAATGGTGGACCACTCTTGAACAAATATCTTCGGTGAGTGCGATTCATCGATTTCACGCAATGTTTTCATGGCCCGAAATACTCCAGCAATAGGCGGGGAGACAGGTTCTATTGCCTGCCATTTCTCGAAGTTTTTCACATCCCACTTTCCTTCCGTACACAGATATTGCAATTGCCAACCTAGGGACAGGCGAGGGTCGATGTATGATGCTAAGAACGTCTGAATATGGGCAGAAAGCGGCCTAGAAGTCCGAGGCGAGTACAGTAATGCATGCGAAGCAGGCGAGGGAAGGATTTCAGTCTTGAACACCGGATTTTGTGCCTTCGTCTCCGCAGTATTGAGATTTGCTGTGGAATTTGACAGGGCTGAAGACTCGTACTTACGAATTTCTCCTTGGGCGGTCGTCACACTACTGATGGATCCATCCAGTGTTGTTCCAAGGAATCGAGCGATCTTTTGGAGATTCTCTGGCGGAGTTATAACGTCTGCTTCACCTGCAATAAGAAAGAGAGGGATGTGTACACCACTCCATATGCTTTCCCCAGCCATACCGCCACTAGCCTGTCCATTGGAATAATCAGGCAAGAGTCCATATGCCATGCGTCGCCAGGTCGGCGTTCTACTTTGCTCGTTGAAGCGTACTTGTAGCTTTTTGGTCTCTTTCTCGGCATCGGGTCCCACAGGGCCGATGAATCTTTTTACACTGCTGCTTTCCGTGCCTCCGCGTCGATCCCATCTCCGCCAAAGATCAAAAATAGGGCCCGGAATATGAAGTAATCTTCGGAACGCTGCTGTGTGCTTAAGATTTGGAGGTTCGGCAGCGGGGCAGATGCCGACCAGTCCAAGCACATGATTGGAGAGAAGGTTTGAGTATGGGGATGTTGATGATGTGAGGTAAGCAGAAAGCGAGCATCCCATACTGTGGGCTACCAAAATCACACCTTGCCCATTCGCAAAGTCGCAATACTTTTTAATAGCTATAGCTAGCAAACGCACAAGATTCTCTTGGCTATAAGCTGGCCATGCCGCTGGCTCAAGAGCAGACAAGCCACATCCAGGCAGATCAATGGCTAGACAAGGAGCAAGGTTGACCAAGCTATTTAGAAGGACAGAGAACTGGGATATCGAGCCTCCAAGCCCATGAATGAATACTAGCAAGGGGATTGGTGCTGGTTTATCTGGTAATTTCGCGCCTTGAGGATGAGGTCTATAGAATGTCCTGATCGAAGGATATGTGATTTCTGCGATACTTGAAGGAACCGCGTATGAAATGTAAGTGGAATGTTTTTTTAGTAGTCCAGGATCTTTGGCGATTGCGTCTAGTTATTTGTGAGTAGAAAATGACTTTTGGTTTCCAATCTACAGCTCACCAATGCCTACTTCATCCAACGCCTCGACTGCTTCCTCGACTGTTGATGTTCCAGCATTTTGGTTCCGTTTCCGCCTGTTGATAAAAAACCAAAGGAAAGGCAGCAGAGGGATAAGGAAAATGAAGTATGTAAACGAACTTGAGGTTATAGCCTTATTTCCTTCGAGTGATGGGTAATTTATTGAGCTCCACCATTGATTGCCCAGGAGGGTCATCGACGATTTCGCATTTTCTGCACTGCTTCGAGAAACTGTGAATGCTGGGTTTCCACAAACAAGTGCCAATGACCAGATGAGAGTAACAATGCAAACCAACAATCCAGTACTATAAGAGCACGAAGCCATGCATGTAGCAGGACGCGTAAGCTTCCTGTGGTTTTATGGTATCTTGGAGTCGTGCTTGAGGCGTGGCCCAGGTGTACAAAGATCGACGAATCAGAAAGAGAAACGCTGAGCGTGCTAAATGCTTCGAGAAACTGCGGGTAGCAACGTCGAAGGAAGGAGTGTTCGATTCAAGAGCAACCAGTTACCACACCACATTATTATATCAAGAGCTCAGGTTTAAAAACAGTGCGATCAAATTTTGTGCTGCATGTTAGATGCCCAAGGGGTTTGGATTTCTGCTGTACGCCTGATGGGTCGTCAAATAGGAACCAGGCTCTATGAGGTTTACAAATCATCCTGTGCATCTGTGCATCTGTGCATCTGTGCATCCAGGGTAAGGCAGACAGATTTCTGCGCCTCAGGCATGACAACGAGTTCGTCTGACCCATGTCAGGTACTTGTACGGGTGTGCTTGATTCAGCAAGTTGTAGAGTCATTCACCGCTGGCGGTCAAGCCCCCGAAATTACCAGGCAGTTACCTTGTCGTTTTCGTAAATCCGTCGGAAAGAGGGGTCTAGAGGTTGTTTTAGCTCTCCACGTGAGATCTCTTCCCCTTTAGTCCCCCCGAGGGGATCGACTCGAGCCGGCACAACCGCTCAAATATCAGTACAAGCTCCCAGGCAGGACGAATCAATGTCAGGCAAAATGATGCTTGTCAGCAGACAAGAGGGGAATAAAGAACTCTCAGAAAAGAGTGGGTCTACTTTTCCTGGAAGCGTAAAGCTCGCTGGCACAATTTCATGTGCTGTACCTGGAAAACGACTTGGTTTCTGTGCGACACTGGTCGCACGCAAGTAGCCGCATCTTATCGAAGTTTGATCTCTATTCAGAGTTTCTCCATCCTGACTAGCTCCATTGCATGTAGACATCTAGAACTTCTTACTTCAAGTTTTCGTATCCCTTTTTTTGTTGACTTCAGACGATTCATTTGCGCCCCTCCTCCTGTTTCTTCACTGCAACTCCTCCGTCATCATGGACCCCGCGAATGAAGAGAAGCAGCAACTGCCCGAAGAGCCACGCTTTTTGGATTTCCCTTGTCTCCCAGATGATGCAAAGGACGCCCATGGAAGACCAGCATTAAACAAATATTCATCTACAATAACCCGTGCTCATGACTTCCCGGGGGCTCAAGTATGCGCAAAATATGCTTTTCGTCGTGTGTACGCCACTCACATAAATCTACCAGGCAATGTTATACGCCGCTGGTGTTCCAGATAGGGAAACTATGCAAACCGCTCCACATGTCGGAATTGCTTCTGTTTGGTGGGAAGGAAATCCGTGCAAGTACGTTATCGGTCTGCCTATCTCTTCATGTTTCAGACAAGTACTAAAAAAACTATAGTATGCATTGTAAGTAATTTTGTTAGTATGGAGAGCAATTGCGACCAAGGGTGACCGTTCGGCGTGAGGAAAAATTGTCTGACTGTAGACGGTCTGATTTGTAGTGCTCGATCTCGCCAAGATAGTCAAGGATGCGGTACAGAAGCAGGGTATGCTCGGCTGGCAATACAATACTATTGGTGTATCTGATGCCATTACTATGGGTGGGGAAGGTATGCTTTCTTGTGCTGCCCAAGACGACGCTGGTGACATATGCTGACAACCTCAAAAGGAATGCGCTTTTCACTACAAAGTAGGGAAATTATTGCAGACAGCATCGAGTCTGTAACTTGTGGGCAACATCATGACGCTTGTATTGCTCTTCCCGGGTGCGACAAGAATATGCCAGGCGCTATCATGGCATTTGCTCGCCACAATAGACCCTCGATCATGGTGTATGGAGGCACCATAAAGGTGGGCTACAGCAAGCTACTCAAGAAGCCGATTAACATAAGCACATGTTACGAAGCTCTTGGTGCGTACGCCTACGACACTTTGAAAAACCCTGACGATCCGTCTCAAACCAAAGACGATATAATGCTAGATTTTGAACAAAATGCATGTCCAGGGGCAGGAGCGTGCGGGGGTATGTATACTGCAAATACCATGTCGACTGCCATCGAGGCGATGGGCCTCACCTTACCAGGATCATCGAGTACACCAGCGACAGAACCTGCAAAAATGCGTGAATGCGTGAAAGCTGCGGAGTGCATGCGGATATGTATGGAGAAAAACATTCGACCGCGCGATCTCTTGACGAAAAAGAGCTTTCACAACGCCCTTGTTATGATGATGGTCTTAGGCGGCTCAACGAATGGCGTCCTCCATATGCTAGCCATGGCTGGTACAGCGGGAGTACCACTGACCTTGGATGATATCCAACTGGTTTCTGACAAGATACCTTTCCTCGCCGACCTTGCCCCTAGCGGTAGATATTATATGGCCGATCTTTATGAAATTGGGGGAACACCCTCACTGATGAAACTGCTTGTTGCGGGAGGATTGCTTGACGGCTCGATACTGACAGTGACAGGCAAGACTTTAGCTGAGAATATTGCATCATACCCAAGTCTACCACAAGACCAAGTCATCATTCGACCACTCTCGAACCCTATCAAGACTACAGGTCACATCGAGATCCTGAAAGGCAATCTTGCGCCTGGTGGAGCCGTTGCAAAGATTACTGGAAAGGAAGGAACACGATTTACTGGTCGAGCCATGGTGTTTGACAAAGAGGCTCATCTTGATGTAGCTCTAAATAAGGGTGCTATTCCCCGCGGTGACAATCTTGTCCTTGTTGTCCGTTACGAAGGGCCGAAAGGAGGTCCTGGAATGCCAGAACAGCTGAAGGCCTCTGCGGCTTTGATGGGCGCCAAGTTGACCAATGTTGCTCTGATTACCGACGGAAGATACTCTGGAGCCTCTCATGGATTCATTGTAGGACACATCGTGCCGGAGGCGGCTGCGGGTGGCCCCCTTGCAGTGGTGCAGGATGGAGATGAGATAACAATCGATGCGGAGACGAACACCCTGAGTATGAATGTTTCAGATGAAGATATTGCGGAAAGATTGTCTCGTTGGAAAAAACCAAAGATGGTGGTCACGAGAGGGACATTGGCTAAGTATGCGCATTTGGTTGGAGATGCAAGTCATGGTGCTATGACGGATCTGTTCTGAAAGAGCAAATTGAGACGACGATTCATTGTTATGCTATGTTTCGCCAATCGGAGTTGGTGAATTGAGGTGTGCTGGTGCATGCTTACTTTGTTGATCTTAGGTAGCGGGAGGTCGGGTATGTATAGTAGATGTAGCTTCTATATGACCTACAAGCGATCTTTAGACTATTGAATGCATCATTGTGCTATCATATCAGACTGAAGCGTTTTGTTATTCCAAAATGAAGCGTGTTTTATATCCTGACTTGAAAGAAATTGGAATATATGTGATTGTATAGCTGATGGCGAATCATTTGTCCCGGGAGGTGGCACATGATTCCAGGGACTTCAACGTTGCCGCTGTATATTGAGTGCCCGGTAGTGAATAGCTGGCTTAGATACTTTGCGGGTTGGAAGCAATGAGAAACTCTTGGACTGATGATCTGGTTCAACCCTTGCAACTGGAATGAGCGCTTCATGCTGAGGATCTTCTATCTTCTCATCCGTTTGGCTTAGACAAGATTGATTTGCGTTGGCTAGACCGAAGGTGACGATTGGACGGGGGTTTGAAACGGGACCTACGGTATGACTTTCCATTATAACATGTGAGGACTTACAATATTGGGTTTAAGGGGCTGGGAGTACCAGGAAAAAGCAAATATGCCAACCCTGGTAGCGATTTTCAGCCACCAAAATGCCAAGTGTGTCAAACTGAACGACCTCTCATCTCATCTCATCTCCTTCCATTCATGATGTGCCCGGTTGTTGACGCGCTGTCAGCGCTTTCCATTATGCTCTTCGTGCCTGCGGTGATGGCCATTCCAAGTTGATGATACAGAAGAACGACGCAACTGATACCCTGCTCGTCCTTTCCTATACTCATCGTACGAGCATGTTATGCATCGTTGAATGCCCCTTCCAATGCTGCTGAGCTTTCTGGACCGAGGATGAAGTAAGTTGTATTGTGTGAGGAGCTGTGTGAAAAGGCTTTGCGGGCCTCCGGCTTCTCAGCCCGTCTTTCACGCTCCCAAACGACAACGATTCAAGAACTCGCAGGCAATTTCAGAGACCACACTTCTCCAAGACGCTTCGCATTACCGTTGTTTCCGCATCAGACACTCTGCATAGCCAGGTCCGCTGGGCATCAAATAAGTTCGGAATCGAATTCGAGAGGGACTCAAGCCATCTCCGCCGAAGGTGAGAATGTTGTTCAGAGCCAGAGCTAGCTACTAGAAGAGGCTGGCGCGTCAATAACTCTCGGCGCACATTGCTAAAGGCGTACAGTATAGTAGTCTCGCCATTTGCGACGGCGCGGTACAACATGACCACAACCGAATGGCGCAGTATCGGCCACAACCTCTACATCAAATCCGCGTTCTCAGACGCTTCCTACGACTTATGGATCACGGATATGTACAGGTCATGGCATGAGCATTTGAACAAGAAGCAGATCATACACCGTGCCAACGACAACGGCCTCCAAATTGACCTTTCCGACTCGAACAACCTCCGAATCGTGTTAGGGCACCTCCAAAAATCTTTACAGGCGGACGATCGTATCAATGCTGATACATCTCAAGAGGAGGAATACTTAGTGCTCGCGGCCGAAATCTCCCTGCCGAAACCTCTCCCAGTCGCTTCCTGGATTTTTAGGCCTGCTAGCTGTACTCCAGATGAGTTCCGCGAGCAGGTCACCGGACCCCTCTTTGATAAGATACACAAGCAAGAGCAGAGTGAGATCGACTTGATTCAGCGGCTCAAGGACAAGGATCATGTCATCGAGCGGTTATTAGATCAGGTTGCTAAAGTCAATGTTGACATCTCTACGATCTTTCCTGCATTAGCTGGCCATGCTAATGCGCGAAAAGGCATGTCGAAGGACGAGGCCGAAGCTCTAGTACCAGCGCTAGCTCCGTTTGATTCTCAAGCGTGGCAGGAGGAGATCAGACAGGGTAAATTCTACCGAGGACATACAGGGTCCAAGACTGTTGATACGGATCATACGGAAGATGAGATGGATGTCGAGGTAGTCTACCCTACTTTTCATGGAGAGTGAGCGTACTGATCATTCTGCAGCCCTCGGTGATATCTTCGATTGCTCCAGTATCGACGAAAGGACTTAAGAAGAAGATAGGTGGCAGTAAGGCTTCGACCCCACCAGCTTCAGAGTATTGGGGACTTCCTGAATCGCAAAATGCTCATTCGAATGCTCGTTCAACTGTCACTTTGCCTGCTCCATTGCCTGCTTTAAAAGCCAGAGGGTTAAAAAAGAAAATTGGCGGGCCGAAGCCTCCTCCAACCCCTGAGGCAGAGATTCAGTCGCCCCCTCCTCGAGCTGAAACGCCTGAAATTCGGCCGAAGGGCATTAAGAAGACTATTGGCGGCCGTAATGCTGTGGGGGAAGACCATCAGTCCGGACATTTATCAGATCATATCAGAAGTCCACCACCAATATCAACCCAGAGATCTCCGGTGCCAGATAGGAGTAAAACGGCGTATACTGCAGATGCTCATGTAGAAGGAGAAAAAAGTGTCGAGGAGGAAGAGGCCGAAGCACAACGATTCGCAGATAAGAAAAGAGAGGCACTGAGACGCGAAATGGAGCAAAAGCAAGCTGCTCCCAAGCCGAAGAAGAGGAAGTTTTAAGAGTTATGATTGAAGCTCATATTCGTGCAACATAGGCAGTACCCGAAGCATGCCTCTTCGAGCACATCTGATGCCGTATCTCAGTTGCTAGATTTAGCATGGAAAGCGATGTAGGCCACCTTCGGGCTTAGATGATGCAGTGTGAGTACCCTAGCGTTTGCTGTTCCCGGTATACTCTCCCTTCTATTTCGTCTTGTCTCACCGTTCAAGTGTGTGCTTTCTCCAAAATTCGTCAAACCAGAAAGAGCTTGGGTGCGTGTATCCTCTTCTACCGCAAGAGAAAGTGTTTTGCTATCCAAGACAGTGTGCTGTTTGTACTCGTCATCAAAATCGACCCTAAGAGACAGTCGCTAAGCTGGCCTGTTGCTGAGCGGCTCGATAGTGGTAGCTGACATCCTGCTCAGACCCTTTGGTCCTCAGTATCTATCATGTTCGCCGCTGGCTGACAAGCAGAGTAACACAACGAAATTGCCTTTGCGGTTTTGGTCGTAGGAGACGTGAAAATGTAGGACTCGGTTCCTAAACTTGGCATGATGTATGCCAGCATTCCCAAGTAGCTGTCTCGCGTCCTGCCCTTGAATTGCCGTGGACTATGGAGGCTGTCTTTAACAGCCTCCGGCCCTGTGGCCATTCAGCATTGCACCATGAACTTTCGAGTATCTCCACCCTCTCACCGCCCGATGTCTGTGTAGAGGAAGTGGAGTGGTGCGAAGGTGCGGAATTTCTTTTCGCAATCGGCAATAGCGAATTACGAGAATAAGACAGTTGTTGGCCTTTTATCGGTCATGGACCTCTGTGGACCCAGGCAGCGAAAGCTGGCCGTTAGTCGTAATTCGTGGTGGTTTGGCGCGGTTGCAACCTGCCCGCAATCTGTCCCGCGGGACATGTCCTACTTGATTCCCGATGGTATCAGACGAGGATACATCCAACTTGTATTGAGGGTTGCTGTCGACTGCTTCCTCCTTGCCGGGAAAAAAAATCGGACTAGTGTCTCTCCCATACAAATCAGCCCAAGGAAAGGTGTCCCCATAATTGCTTATGGCATTATACTGTTGTGGGATACCTGCTCTGTCCTGATCGTCACAAGCCAGCTACATGGCATATTGTGTTTCCTTCTGTGAACCATGCTTGTCGGCAAATGTGGCTAAAGCATGCGACTCCGATAGCTCTAGGAAAGAGCCCGCGATCATCGTACTTAAGTTGCCACAAGGGCAAAAGTGTCTGGAATGTCCGTAGAGTGGCCTTGACACGGTTGCAGATGTATTGTGACGGCAGTCTTTCTTGACTTGGTGCTGGTTCTCAATGGCGGTGGAGTTGAATTTGCCCTTACGTTTGACGCTACCACATGGACACCATCTCGGAGCTGTAGTGATGATGATATGCTGGCCGTGTTAATGTTGCCGCGCACGTCTAAGTCCTCCGTACGGCTTTGTGGTAATATGTTGCGTTACCAGCATGACAGTCGTTGTCCTCGAAAAATCTGCGGAGTAGGTGTAGAGGTGTGGACAGAGGCGGGGTGTGCTCGAAGCTGGATTGATTGTGATTGTTGGTGTTGAAGCTACTCCATTGTACCGCAAGGATGGTGAGGAGGCTGCATTTCGTATTACGGCTAATGGCGGCGGCGTTTTGTATCGCTTAGGAGGAGAGGAGCATGGGGAGGAAGATCGAGAAAGGAGTCACATATGGTGAAGAGATCACGAAGTCGACACCTTGAGACCTGCGAGGGTTGATACGTGCTCAGCTGTTGCTTGATACAACTTTGCGGCGGTGTGCTTTTGGAAAGATCTAATTACACCTTGGTCTCGCTCATTAGCATGGCAAAATACACGAGTAGGTCTCACACACGGATGAGCTTCTCAAGTCTCCCGTTGCCTGCAGGCAATGGTTGATAAGCATGTTGTGGCTTTCAGTACAGGTTGGGGCAGTCTAGGTATCAACAAATAGTACGGGATTGAGGTCACGACACCGCAGTCTTCACTAATACAGCACATAGATCCAAAAGGATTGCTTAGGCTAGCATAGATTCCATCTACCTGATCCTTCTCTACCCGCTCAAAGATCCTCTAGTGCTTGCATTCAATGTGAAGCCATCAAGGCGTAGTGCCGTCCACCATAATCCATCAACGCCAAGCCCACCATCACGTCCGCAAAACTCTGCCTATCATCCCTCTCACTTCCTCCCTCGTCACCACTTCTACACCACCTACCACAACACCCTCTTCGCGTGGTGGTACCGCGATATTCAAGTTTCTGCATGTAAGTAGCTTCTCAAGTAACTCCCTATCATTCCTCGCCATCATCATTGTCGTTCACTGCCTTCGCACTTACCCAAGATCCCCTCCTTTCTACGTTGCTCGAGTCACTCGACTCGCGACCAGAAACTTCAACACAACACACAAAAGATCAGGTGCTCAATCAAAATGGGTATACTCACAGCTTCTGAGTGCGTTTGCAATCGGTCTCTCGAGTCGCTCTCAGTATGCTCGTTTAGGGTTGAGAGTAGATCTTTGAGTGGTGGGCTCGAAATTCCTGCCATTGCGACCTGCTTTCCCAATACCCAACCCCATGCCCTCACCCACGCGACTGCCTCCGCGTCCGCGTACGAGACAAGAGCAACGGCTATCGAGTTCATCGTCCTTGCGAAATTTCCATTCCTCGCGTTCATCAAGCATGGCACATACCCCACCAGTTGCATTTGAGGTTCTTTCCTCACTCCCCACGATTACACAAGCTTCTATCTTGCGCCTATGTCTGCGCTGTGCTTGTCTTGTGGACTCGAGCCTAAACGTCATTTCCCATGATTGCTTCCCAAAGCTACGCATCGGCCTTTCCACTGAGCACTGCCTTTGCACAAAATTGTCCCTCGATTGCCTTCCCAAGCACACGTGTGGTTGCTCAGGCTTGGCACATGCCTTCGTTTGAGCTCTATCATCTGCAGGTGGGAGTCTTATGCGGAAATTTCGCTTACATGAATCAGTTGTATCCTCTTGAACTCGTTTGAGCATACTGAAAGCGCCTGGATACATCGGATATCAGGCGGCATCGGTTGCTTGAAGCATAATTAAGAGTATAACATTGAGTTATGCAACTGAAAATCCCTGCCATGGGCACCTTCTTGCACCCGCTTCTGGTGTTGAGAAGTAGCAGCCCATTCCGTTGGCACTTCTTTACACTCCATTCCCTTCCTCTTCTCCTCTGACTGTTCTGTTCCTCTTGATCATATATTCATCCACCGCATTGTTATACGCCATGGCAGCCTTTCTAGACAAGCATGGCCGGCACGTTTTCATGTTATTCTAACAACTTTACATATGCTAATATCGATAAATAGCGTCAAATTCGCCCAGGAAAGCCCT
Source organism: Tothia fuscella (assembly GCA_010583015.1). Classification (NCBI taxonomy): domain Eukaryota; kingdom Fungi; phylum Ascomycota; class Dothideomycetes; order Venturiales; family Cylindrosympodiaceae; genus Tothia; species Tothia fuscella. Next base: position 296,893 of record MU007015.1, read on the forward strand.
GTACGATGTCGGATACCTCATTTACAGTCCACAGAGGTCAGGAGAGCTCGTATTGACTGTTCTACGCCTTGCCATACCATAGAACAGCCTCAGTGGTTCACTTCCTTACCCAAATCCTTTATACCTGTCTCCCGTACGCCTAAAAAGGCGGCCTCTCTGGTGTTTCGAACTCCTGAGAGCCCATCAGCGGACTTGAAATCGCTATTTGACAAGAAAAAGAGCTTGGAATCTGTAAACGAGTCTGTCCCGTCTAGTCCTGTCTCTAGGAAGTCTAGAGGGCCCATTCTCTTGACCCAAATCAGAGCAGAACAGCGCCTACTTAAGGAAAAGGAGCTCGAGATGGCGAAAAACAATAAAGGCAAAGACTTAGGCAAAGCTGCTAAGAACATGAAAGTCCCTCCCAACAGCCCGGTCATCTCTGGTGAGGACGCTGATCTCCCAGAAGTCCCTGAATTGCCTTCTCCTTGCGACGATGAGCCAAAGAAGTCATTTTTCGGCAGTCCTGATGGCAAGGACAGCGACGATGAGGAAGATCCCATGTTTTTCTCAGCAGCTCCAAGTCCAGTCAAATCTACCAAGTCCACCAAGTCTACAAAGTCAACCAAGTCTACCAAGTCTACCAAGTCTACCAAGTCTTCTGCATCTGCTTCCAGTGCTTTTTACAGCGCCAGGGCTGGTGAAGAGTCGGATTTCGAAATTCCTCGCCAAGCCTCACGTGACGCTCGCCCACAAACCGATGTTTTAGGCAATCAACAAGCACAGGACGTCCAAACAACTCCAGATCAATTGGAAATGGTGTCAAAGAAGAAGAAGAAGGCCGCTAATGCCGACAAGGCTGCTTCTGAAGCTTCAAAACCCACAATCGTCCATCCAGCACTGCCACCATATCGCCCTGCTGCACATTTGCTCGAAAACAACACTGCTGGCGCTGCGTGGGCTCCCGGCATGGCTCCTGCGTGGTCTCCCGGTATGCCTCCAGGCGTTCCAAATTATCAGCCGCTTCTCCTGGGCCTCAAAGAAGATGGCGTGCGTACTGATGCTCTTCCGAGCCTCGACCCTGATGTACAGAAAAAGCCTGCTTTGAACGCCGAAGCCAAAGAATTCGTCCCTGGCAGCAGCGTGCAGCCATTACCTACAACACCTCGCCAGGTCGCATTCTATCACCGTGCCGAGACTCAAAATCCCATCGATACGGCCCTCCACAAGCGTCTAGGCTACCCTATTTCTCGCCCAAACTTTCCCACAACCACCTTCTATGAGATCGGTGCTCTGGAGAACCAGGCCTGGCCGGAAATTCACAACATCAAACCAGTCGAAGACCCTGCACCCCGTCTAATCTACATCAATGCACGTCGTTACCCTCACCAACGTGACATTCAGCAGGGGTTGGTCGGCACTCATCAAATCGCGAGCTCTGGCAAGATTTGTGGCATCAATGTCACTCCCACAGGGTCATATTGCACTGAGAAGGAGGGCAGGGCATTGACCAGATTTCCGCCTGAGTTCATCAAGAATGGCTGGGATCAATACTCCAAGAATCCACCACGCAATACCAATTTCAACTCACGCTTGATGGGTCGTGCCTACACCACTGACTACAGTGGCAAAGATCCAGTGTCCGTTGCGGGATTCGAACCCGCGGCATCAGTCCCAATAGCTATCGGACCCCTTGACAACCCTCTTTCGGGTGAACTGATGCCGCATCATGCTTCATCGACTAACGAGCAGATACTTGTGGCTCTTACTCAGATGAATGGTATATGTCACCATCGTATGGATGCCTCCAGGGTTGCACACTATGAAGCACCTATCAAATATGGCTTCACAGAACGGGCTCATTTCGCACAGAATGAGCGCTTTCCAATCTTCGTGGGGTCTTACACAGATGCTGAGGGTAACACAATCAAGGACAACAAGGGTAAAGAGTGCCAGGGCGCATACTTACAGGCTGGATTGCGCGGTGGTGGAGCAGTCAAGTTGCGTGGTGAATTATACAACTTTGGCGGTTGGAGCAATGTCGAAGGCGTCTATCCCGACCAGGTCGCCGAGACGAAGGACATGCCTACGGTGGTTGACTATAGAGGACGACTTGAAGTCATGTGGTAAGTACACTCCATGTTCAGAGTCTTGAGCGCTTTCACATTGTTTCAATATGTCAACTTCGAATTGTACTTTCGACAACCCCCAACCACCATTCCAACATCCTCCGTTCTGTACTTGCTTGGATCGACTGCTAACGTATACAGGCCCCCTGGTTGGCGTATTGACCGTATTCGCAACAAGCCAAACAAGCCAAACAAGCGTGTCCGTCTCTGGGGTGGTGAAATGGATAGCATCAATTACGAGGAGAAGGACTGGATCTCAACAACCGCATACCACTGCCTCAACTGCGGCAGCGATGAGCATGGGCGACTCGATTGCCCATTGCAGTCTACAACTCCATTTTGCATTCACTGCCAGTACCACGGTCACATTCTCGCCTACTGCCCATACCCACCACAGTTCTTCCCAGGCAGAGCAATTGCGGAAACAATCGAGCTCTACGTATGCACAATTCACTGGAAGCATCAGCTTCTTGCCCATGAGCACGCACACGGACGTCGAAACGCTACAGCCTACAAAATTCTCAAGAAGAAGCTCATTGATGATCCATTAGTAGGCTCTGGTCGTCACCCTTTTGGCTTGGAAGGAGGTTGTCCCGACTGCGACGCAAGCTCTCACTGGACTCATCTCGAGGCCGTACTCGAAGAACTTGTTGCGGATCAGACGGACAAGAAGTTGAAAGACATGTTGGCAGACAAGGGCAAATGGTATGTTGATCAGCGCTATTGTCCGCTTACATGGATGCTTTACCATACCGATTATGAGGAGTCTTGCTTCATGGTTTACAACCCTACAGTTAGCATGGCTCTCGATGCCCTCTACCGTGTCTACACCCGCTGCCAGGGCTGGGACAACAAGACCCCAATTTCCATCCGCGACGAGCACCTATTCAGGTACGTGCCCGACACATTTGATGAGAAGAAGGTGGTCTTGGTCTTGCCATCTCTCGACCCTGACTTGAAAGTGGCGCAGAAGTTCATGCTGGGTGGATAAGTTATGGAACGCTGGTGTCCATGATGGGTCTGCTTTTCTTATTCACATTGCCTCTTTCGACCGAAGTGCCTTTTATCTGATGGAGGCTTTTCTTTTCTATTACGCATTTGATCGAGGTTGCCCCCTCTTTCATCAATGCTGCTTTCTTCTCTTTACTGTATGTATGAATAGCCGTCTTAGGCCAATATTGCATTTCAAACACCAGTGGCGAGTGCCTTTTATCTGGTGGAGGCTTTTCTTTTCTATTATGCATTTGATTGACGCTGCGTCTTTCATCAATGGTGCTTTCTTCTCTTCACTGTATGTATCAATAGCCGCTTTAGGCCAATATTGCGTTTGAAAACACCTGTGTCAACTTTGCTGTCCCTTGTGTCTTGTGTGAAAATTCTTTCTGACTTCTTCATCGATCAATGCGCCTCGTGCGTTACCGCTCCAAACCGGGAATTTCATCATTGATTATCATAGTAAGTACTCTCGGTCTCAATCGTCATGCTAATACCCGTCTGTACAGCTCGCGCATGACATTGCCAGGAGCCCTCGGTATACTGAATTGAATGAGTAGAGATCAGGTTCTTTCAAGAGCTCCAAATTTCTAGGTGGGTACAAGAAAAGTACCTCAAAATCATACGTGCACGATTGAGCGCTTGTCAAGAGTGATTTACAGCACGTCGTATATGATCGTTTTTAGATTATAAGGTATATGTCTTCGCCGTCAGACATCGATCTCAAGAAAATCAATTCTTCGTCAAGAAATTAAGAGCTCATGTAAAGCTTCCCTTAGATCCTCCCACTTCGCAACCAACCACGCGATGCGGCAAAATTTCACTTCACAGAATCCACTTTCGAGACGTTTTCATCCGGACTCTTTGCCTTGAGAAACCCAAATGCAAAATTCATGGTAACTTGAATTTTAAGGTGTTCACTTTGGATAAGCCCCACCTTCCATCTTGGTCCATAATTTAGTGTTGATGATTTTTTACTCTCAGAATGACACAAGTGATGTGGGATACCAGAGTATATTAGATCATCGCTAGGCGCCGTCGATGTATTCATTCGAATTGAGATTGCTAATTTATTGAAGAGAGTATCAAATTCCTGCAGGAAGGAAAGGAAATTAGAAGAGTTCCCTGCAGCGTGCACGGGCCCATAGCCTGCACGCTAAATGCGCACTTTCATCTCAACTCTAAAAAATTAATATCTCCACGAATAGTTATCTAAATCAATTAATTTTAAGTACGTTTAAATTACCTAAATCTACTCTTTCTTTCTATATTATAATTAGTAAAACCGTTTATTATATAACTATTATTCGCTATAAACGAGGACTTATACTATCTAGGGTATAGTATATCGAAAATAAATATCTACTTACTAGTATATAATACTTATTACTAGTAGATTATATTAATAACTAGATATATAAAGACCTTACTCCTATACTAGTAATTATTCGAAATTTTACTATAGAGTCTTGACTCCAACAATACACCAACCCCAATAATATACTACTAAACGTATTATTATCGTATACGACACGCGTCCGCCACGCCAATAGGTCCTAAAAACTCTAAAAAGCTACCTAACCTAGAAGTTCAGGTATTAAAGGCTTTATATATATTAAAAAATAAAGATTTTTCTTCTATTCGGGCTGCTACTCGGTTCTTTTAAGTTAGTTATAAGATACTATCGCGACGGCTCTACGGTAGCGTATCGTATTCGAGGAGTAAGAAAATAAGTTAGATTCTTACTAACGCGGAAGAAGATACTCTTATACGATAGATTAAGCGATATATAAAAGGTAGACTCTATATTACCGGTCTAATATTACTAGAATTAGTACTATACCTACGTAGCGTATATATTATATACGCGTTATATAATACTTCTCTCCGATCTCTAACCGGTCGAATTAACCGTAAATAGCTACTACGCTTCTAAAAACGACACCCTAAGATAGGTAGGATATATATACAATAACTAGAATATATATAGGAAGAAGGAGCTATATTTAACAATAGAAGGCGCTAGTTTAACGTAGTCGAGGCGATATAAGAGGAGTATTTATATAGACCTAATAATATCTAGAATATAGACGAGTTAGGATTTAGTATTAGTAAAGAGTAGGTATTTAAGGTACTTATTTACCTTAATAGTATACAAAAGTATCGGGTTATTAGGAGCAAGTAGGAGTAGGTAACTAATATTAAGTATATTAGTACCATAGGCGAAGCGCTAGCGCCGCTTATTATATTTAAGGGTTGCGCAATAAATTCGCAATAGCTCAATAAACAATTACCTTAAGGATAGTATTTTGCAACTAGTAAGAACGGCTAGATATCTAATAACCTTAGATTAGTATAGTAAAAGATAGTTTTCGAGCCTCTCTTACGCGCGACGGCTGCGGGACACCGGCGATTACTTATCGCGGATAGCTATAGAAGCTATATTTAAGCTAATTTTATTACCTATTATATAGAGTATAATATTAACCTCCTTATTATACCTCTATATTGCTCGTATAAGTTATAACTACTTAATATTAGCGTGTTTTTAGCGTTTAAGCGGTATTATACCGTCGAGACGTATATACTGTCCCGGCTTAGCGCCTAGCGTATCCCTTACTTAGAATAGATTAAATTACTTTTAAAAGTACGCGATAAGGCTATAACAAAGGAGAATATACTTGTAGGATAGCGTAGTACTAGCTTATAGCCGGCAGCACCTATACGCGTCCTACAATACCTTCTAAAAGTATTACCTCTACTAACTCCTTAAGTCGCGATACTATATACTATAACTAATTTAGACCTTATATTACTACTAAGTTCTCCTCTAGAAGTAGTTAAATTATCTAGATCTAATAAACGATTCTTAGAATCGCTATATAAGTATCCCGCTGTTATCTTACTAGTACGGCTATTAGGAGCCTATAAAGTTGTAGGCTCGGAGTATACTTACGGAGTAAGGTTACTCCATAGAGCCCTTATATATATCTAAGAATCCCCTTCTAAAGTACCTAGTTCTTTAGCTATTAGTTTACCTACTAAACTATCCTTACTATATCTACTTATCCTAGAGACCCTTTTACAATTCTAATAGCTAAACAACCTACCTAGGTGTAGATCTAGTAAGGATGGCCCTAAAGCAACCCTAGCCAACTTACGGTAATTTAGTCGCACGCGAACTACAGCCCGGCACAGAACCTAGAACCTAAATCGAAGATAATATTAAGGAATAAGAAGAGGAAGAGTAGGACAACTAAACTAGAAATAAAGGCGAGTCGCCCGGCTTAAGCAACGATAATGAAGAAGACCCGGAGGAAGTAGCTAAATAAGAAAGGGTACTTTATAAATAACTATAGAGGGCCAAAATTAAGTACGGAAAAGCTTAGAGAAGGGCTAAGTTAAAACGAGAGATTATATAGCTATAATAGGGAATTAATAATTTGGAAAGCGAAGCCGATAAGCCGATCAACTAGAGCGCAAGCGCCACGCTTTCGTAAGAAGGACGGTTTCCTTTCCGGCCTCCTCCTATT